>JARQOC010000100.1:0-137500 GCA_033576535.1 Allobates femoralis
AAGGCAGCTGACTGTCAGTGGTGCTAGGTGTCGCACTCCTACTGATCAGACATTGCTGACCTAATCCCAAAACCCAACGCCCGCTTCACTGTGCAGCAACACAGTCCGTCAAGGAGCCTCTTACTACTGCCGCCCCCTCCTCCGCACCGCCCCTCGCTTCCTCTTACGACGGCGGTGACTGCCTGCGTTCCACGGTGGAATGCATTTAACAGGCTGGTGCCGCCTCCTCCACAATAGGAAAAGGCGGCTCTTCCTGCTTTATGTGTTATGTCGCTACCTCCTCCTGTGCCTCAATTTTGGCAAGGAGAACGGAGCTGCGGGGAACCAGGAGAGGTATGTACAGATACAATAAAAATGTTAAACATTGTGGGTCGCCGCGTTACACAGGGCGTTCATGCCTGATCGCCCTGTTCAGGTCGCCAGGTTTCACAACACTGCTGTGAAACCTGGCAATCATTCAAAGGCGATATATTGCGCCTCATCATTGCCACGTCACACTAGGCGACACACCGGCGATAGGCCACACACCTGCATCGCCGCCGAAATTGTCGGTGATGTCACCTAGTGTGACGGTACCCTAAGGGGGTAAACAGTCATGTCAGGTAGGCCATCTGTCCTGTGAACACACTGGACACTAAGGCTGGCTTCACACTAAGGACCCCTCCACAGCGCCCTGCAAGCTGAGCACAGGCACCGCAAGTCTCTATGTTTAACATGGGGACGTAGGTGTGTGCGCTCGGGTGCAGATTGGCGTGCGCACCCATTACCCGCGATGTATGATTTGTATGCATGCGGATGCTTGCGCACAAATCATACATTCTCATCTGCACCAGGAACGCGACACATCATGTTCAGGGTGCGCATGAGAGTGATTTGTGCGCAAGCATCCACCTGCGTACAAATCATACATCGCAGGCAATGGGTGCGCATGCCAATCTGCACCCGAGCGCACGCACCTGCGTCCCCATGTTAAACATAGGGACTTGCTGTGTATGCGCTCAGCTTGCGGATCCCCTCTGCGGAGGGGTCCGCCAATGTGATCCAGCCTTAGTGCTGACTTCCTATATATACTCTATACAATTATTGAAGCTGCAGCTACATCGCTCCACATTTTGCCTAAAATCCTATTCCTTACCCCACACCAGCTCTATTCCCCCTGTAGAGTTCCTGAATCCTAATACTCTGAGAAGATCATTGATATAACAAGCTGCTGCTCCTCCAACCTACACAGACCATATATGCCAGATGAGGTCAGGAAAGTTAACCCCTAGGACATCATTCACTGCTGGTCTTGTGCCCACTGCCCTAAGGATGAAACAATGTGTCTGTGTATCTTTAATTGGGAGAAGGAACTTCACAGCTCTGTTTACACATCACTTATCTCCTGTCTATGCTGAGGGAGGAGGGAGGGGGCTAGAGGGGGAGGAGGGGATGGGCTGCTCTGGCTGGCATTACATGTGCCACATCACACTGGACACAATCCCGGGGTCTCCTGTGAGGTCACACAGCCGCCCTGCACTTTCCTTCCCTCCAGACTCAGAGAGAATCATCACTGGTAAAGAACAATACACTGCTAATATGTGTAAGTCTGTGCTTATATGTATATGTGTGTGTAGTGTGTATATGTATATATATGTGTGTGTGTGTCTGTTTATATCTGTGTGTACATTGTGTATGTGTGTATTTATATATGTGTGAGGTGTGTGTGTGTACAGTGTGTATACAGTGTGTATATAAATGTGTGTCTGTGTATATATAGGTGTGTACAGTATGTATACGTGTATATAAATGTGTGTCTGTGTATATATGTGTGTGGGTGTGTGTGTGTGTACAATGTGGATGTATATGTGTGGATGTGTACAGTATATATATGTGTGTGTCTATATATGTGTGTGGCTTGTGTCTGTGTGTGTGGCTTGTGTCTGTGTGTGTGGCTTGTGTCTGTGTGTGTGGCCTGTGCATGTGCTTGGCATTTATCTGTGTGCTGTGTGTGTGGGTGGATTGTGTGTGTGGCTTGTGTCTCTATGTGTGTGGCCTGTGTCTGTGCTTGGCATTTATCTGTGGATTGTGTGTGTGTGTGCGTGGATTGTCTGTGTCTGTGGCTTGTGTGTGTGTGTGTGGCCTGTGCATGTGCTTGGCATTTATCTGTGTGTTGTGTGTGTGCGTGGATTGTGTGTCTGTGGCTTGTGTCTGTGTGTGTGGCCTGTGCATGTGCTTGGCATTTATCTGTGTGCTGTGTGTGTGGGTGGATTGTGTGTGTGGCTTGTGTCTCTATGTGTGTGGCTTGTGTCTGTGTGTGTGGCCTGTGCATGTGCTTGGCATTTATCTGTGTGTTGTGTGTGTGCGTGGATTGTGTGTCTGTGGCTTGTGTCTGTGTGTGTGGCCTGTGCATGTGCTTGGCATTTATCTGTGTGCTGTGTGTGTGGGTGGATTGTGTGTGTGGCTTGTGTCTCTATGTGTGTGGCTTGTGTCTGTGTGTGTGGCCTGTGCATGTGCTTGGCATTTATCTGTGGATTGTGTGTGTGTGTGCGTGGATTGTCTGTGTCTGTGGCTTGTGTGTGTGTGTGTGGCCTGTGCATGTGCTTGGCATTTATCTGTGTGTGTGTGTGTGGCTTGTGTCTCTGTGTAAAAAAAAAAAACATGTATGATGTGTATGTAATGAGCACATGTTGTCCAGTATAGGTTCCGTTTAAAAAATGCGCTGTTATATTCCACCAGACATCAAAGGGTGAATATAATGTTGATTTATTAGTCAAGGTGTTTCCGGGCTCAATGGAATCAAGGTGATATGATACTGATTTGTCCTGGGGAAGGGGCCAAAGAGAACTGAAACATGTGGACTAATAAATCATTATTATATTCCCCCTTTGATGTCTGGTGGAATACGGCAGCGCGGTTTTTAAACCTTCATCCTCCTTTAATTTTCTGAGATAATGACCTTTGAGTTTTCATTGGTTGTAAGCCATAATCATCAACATTAACCTAAATAAACCCATGAAATAGATCCCTCTGTGTGTAATGACTGTATATAATAGATGTGGTCACTTTATGTATTGAATTACTGAAATAAAGTCACTTTTTGATGATCTTCTAATTCGAGATGCACCTGTATGTGTACACACACACACACACGTATACACTGACCACACACATATGTATACGCACATCGCACCTTGTGTTGTGCAGCCTGTGAGCGGTGCTATTGCTGCCCTCTTATCCCCATCACATGACCCCCGTCACCTCTTCCAGCTTCCCTGATTGGGCTGTGGGCAGTTATACCACACATCACGGCACCGCGCCATTGGTAATTTATGTAATTAGGGGCTTACACATTTAAGCCAGAGTTCATCCATCTATTCTATGGTAAACCTTCATAGCTTTACATATGGAATACAATGTTCACTGGTAATAACATAGAACGTACCTACTTATACAGACATGTTAGGCAGTGTCATGTGTACTTTATAAGTATATTTCAGCAATGTGTAATTGGTTATTATTGTAACTAACTAGATTTCCATTAACCCTTTAACAGTATCGATGGCCGACATGAATCAGGAAAGGAACAACGCCCCGGCTGCAGGTAAATCTTACAATTGACTAATTAATCAGTCTTGTTGGTCAGGCTTACATGTACCATATCTTTATATCTTTATATCTTTATATCTTTTGGATTATAAAAGACACTTTTGTTCCCCCAAATTTTGTGGAAAAATGTTGTGTGTTTTATAATCCAAATCTCCTTTTTTGTAGTGTAGGGACGGGGGCACTTTGGTGTCCGGGGCTGGATCAGGTCACGTGCGGCCGCTCATTATGATCATGTAATATGCACTGCACCCACTTTCTATTACCTCGGTGCTGAAGCCAGCCCCAAGATGTGGACAGGGGAGCGGCGCAGATTACTTGTGCCTGTACTCGCCTCCCTGTCCCGGATATGGTCCTCCCATCACTCTATATTTTCCCCCTGCTGGCTACAGTAAGATAATACAGTGCCTACAAGTAGTATTCAACCCCCTGCAGATTTAGGTGGTTTGGTAAGATGCAAATAAGTTAGAGCCTTCAAACTGCAAACGAGAGTAGGATTTATTAACAGAAGCATAAATCTTACAAACCAAAAAGGTATGTTGCTCAGTTGAATTTTAATACATTTTAAACATAAAAGTGTGGGTCAATTATTATTCAACCCCTAGGTTTAATATTTTGTGGAATAGCCCTTGTTTGCAATTACAGCTAATAATCGTCTTTTATAAGACCTGATCAGGCCGGCACAGGTCTCTGGAGTTATCTTGCCCCACTCCTCCATGCAGATCTTCTCCAAGTTATCTAGGTTCTTTGGGTGTCTCATGTGGACTTTAATCTTGAGCTCCTTCCACAAGTTTACAATTGGGTTAAGGTCAGGAGACTGACTAGGCCACTCCATCACCTTGATTTTTTCCCTCTTGAACCAGGCCTTGGTTTTCTTGGCTGTGTGCTTTGGGTCGTTGTCTTGTTGGAAGATGAAATTACGACCCATCTTAAGATCCTTGATGGAGGAGCGGAGATTCTTGGCCAAAATCTCAAGGTAGGCCGTGCTATCCATCTTCCCATGGATGCGGACCAGATGGCCAGGCCCCTTGGCTGAGAAACAGCCCCACAGCATGATGCTGCCACCACCATGCTTGACTGTAGGGATGGTGTTCTTGGGGTCGTATGCAGTGACATCCAGTCTCCAAACGTCACGTGTGTGGTTGGCACCAAAGATCTCGATCTTGGTCTCATCAGACCATAGAACCTTGAACCAGTCTGTCTCAGAGTCCTCCAAGTGATCATGAGCAAACTGTAGACGAGCCTTGACATGACGCTTTGAAAGTAAAGGTACCTTATGGGCTCGTCTGGAACGGAGACCATTGCGGTGGAGTACGTTACTTATGGTATTGACTGAAACCAATGTCCCCACTGCCATGAGATCTTCCCGGAGCTCCTTCCTTGTTGTCCTTGGGTTAGCCTTGACTCTTCGGACAAGCCTGGCCTCGGCACAGGAGGAAACTTTCCAAGACTGTCCAGGCCGTGGAAGGCTAACAGTGGTTCCATAAGCCTTCCACTTCCGGATGATGTTACCAACAGTGGCGACAGTTAGGCCCAACTCCTTGGAAAGGGTTTTGTACCCCTTGCCAGCCTTGTGACCCTCCACGATCTTGTCTCTGATGGCCTTGGAATGCTCCTTTGTCTTTCCCATGTTGACCATGTATGAGTGCTGTTTACAAGTTTGGGGAGGGTCTTAAATAGTCAGAAAAGGCTGGCAAAAGAGATAATTAACCCACACATGTGAAGCTCATTGTTCTTTGTGCCTGAACTACTTCTTAATACTTTAGGGGGACCAAACAGAATGCTGGTGGTTTGAGGGGTTGAATAATAATTGACCCACACTTTTATGTTTAAAATTTATTAAAATTCAACTGAGCAACATAACTTTTTGGTTTGTAAGATTTATGCTTCTGTTAATAAATCCTAATCTCGTTTGCAGTTTGAGGCTCTAACTTATTTGCATCTTATCAAACCACCTAAATCTGCAGGGGGTTGAATACTACTTGTAGGCACTGTATATGCTGTTACTCACCGTCCATTGCTCACTCCATGCTCCCAGCTTAGTGTCTTCTTGTCTTTGTGCACAGCATTCGATTATGTGACCTGGGGTGCACAGTGATGTCACCCCATTCCCGGGACAGACACAGGAAGTCACCGCAGAGCTAGGAGTACAGAGCAAGCAATGGAAGGGGAGTCACAGCTGGGGGGCATATAGTGACAGGGGAACATATCCAGCACAGAGGGCTATGTGCAGTGGTGGATTATAATGAGGTCAATCTGGGTGGTAGCCCCAGGCCCAGTGCTGTGGGGGAGGGCCAGCAGTTTGGGTAAATTGCACCATTATAATCTGCCACTGTTGTGACAGACTGTCCGCACCGCTGCCATCTGCCGCACTCTGACAGCGGCGCTACTGCCGGTACAACTGCCTGTGCTACGGCCCCCCCTATTCCTCCCGCATGTCATGACGTTGGCGTGCAGAGGACGTTGCAAATCACCGCAGGTGCTGGAGGAGAGCACTCACACAGCCCGCCTTCTCACACTGCCAAAGAGGAGCACCCCGTGCAGAGCGGCTCATTCTGCCACCGGCCCGCTCAATCTGTGGCAGATGTGCCTGCTCTCCAGACTCCAGTCCTCCTGACCAAGTCTGTCACTAGCTGCCGTCCACCACCTCCAGGCAAGAGAGACACCAGCTTACACCACCTAGTCCAGCAGTCACAGCACAGAGGAATGAACGTTCCTGGCTGTGTCAGTGAGTGATATGTTCTTCATTTGTCCTGCTGCTGTGTCTGTGCCAATCTGTGCGGTTGATCCGGGTCTTCATATCTGTAATCCCTGAGGAAGGAGCAAAGCAGGCTTTGAAACGTGTCGGAATTAAGGAACATCATTGCATCAGACCTTTGGTCCGGTCTCTCTTCTTTACAGCAGTGCAGGTCATCAGACACTTTTTGTCCCCCTGTTTCAGTTGAACACATGCATATGCTAGTTGTGGGTCGTTACAACCCCATCAAGTGAGCACCTTGCACACGGGCAATTTGCCCCTCTTTCCATTGAGATAAAACCCTATTGCGCTTTTTTGTCTCTTAATAATATAGTCTGCCAGATTTGCCCCATATAAACTGTGCCCACCATCTTAATTAACATGATACAGACATGTGAAATGCCTCTTCGTGCTGTGTGTGTCCTGCCCCTATATATGGATATTTTCTTTGGATCATGTATGTATGGAGTTGATACATACATGATTCAAGTAGGGATGAGCGAGTCTACTCGTTACTATTCGTTACTCGGTGAATAGTACGGTACTCGCTCTACTCGTTACTCTGCAAGTATCCTAGCGATTACTCGCACAGTAACGAGTCCAATGTAAATTAAGGGAAAAGCAATTCCTCTGCTGCTGGACCCTATAAAGAGGTCTGGCAGCAGAGGAAAAACCTGCAATTCTGCATTTCATTGTTTAAAAGCCGGCGGTAAAAAAGCCACTGGCTTTTAAACAATGCTGACAGCCACTGGCAGCTTCCCCGCCGCCTGACAGCAGGATCCTCCGCTCCCCCCACCGCCTCCCCACCCTATCCTAACTTAGGATCGGGTGGAGAGGCTGCGGGGGGAGTGGAGGATCCCGCTGTCAGCAGTGGCTGACTGTCACTATTGTGCGGGGGGGAGGGGGTTTGCCGCTTCACTCACCGTCCTCCACGGCCGCCGTCTTCTTCTGTGTGTCTTTGCGACAGCAGGCGCAAAGAACGGCAGCTATCACTGCATTCAGTGAAAACCGGATTCTCCCGGATTTGTTTTTGTTTTATTTCTAATAAAATATTTTTTTCTTTGTGTTGTGTTTTTTTTTAAAAATTCACTATAAATTCATGGCGGTAATGTCTACTATTGGCGTGACCGCCATGCATTTCGATCTTAGGGCCAGCTGATAATACAAAGCTGGCCCTAACCCCTTTATTACCCAGTGAACCACTGCACCAGGGCCCTGGAAGAGTTGGGTTCAGCGCCAGAAAATGGCGCTTCAATGAACGCACCATTTTCTGGGGTGGCTGCGGCTGCCATTCGCAGCGGGGGGTGCCCAGAAGGCTTGGGCCTCCCTGCGCTGCGTGTTCCAGCCCCCAGCTGCCTAGCTGTACCTGGCTGGACATATAAATAGCGCGGAGCCTCACGCATTTTTTTTTTTATCATTTATGAAATTCATGAAATAATAAAAAAAAGGGGCTCCCCTATATTGTTGTGTCCGGACAGGTACAGTTAAGCACCTGGGGGTTGGTGACAGCCCATCGCTGCCTGTTGTATCCGGCTGGATACAAAAAATACGGCGAAGCCCACGTCAAATTTTTTTCCGAAAAATCCAAAAAGCAATATGAATAAAAGGGACTGCATCTTTATTAATAAAGATGCAGTCCCTTTTTAGAGGATTGTTTAATGGATTTTTCAGAAAGATTTTGATGTGGGCTTCACCGTATTTTTGTATGTTAAGTTAGGACAGGGTGGGGAGGCGGTGGGGGGAGCAGAGGATCCTGCTGTCAGGCGCTGTCAGCATTGCTTAAAAGCCAGCGGCTTTTTACCGCTGACTTTTACACAATGAAATGGGGAATTGCAGGTTTTTCCTCTGCTGCAAGACCTCTTTATAGGGTCCAGCAGCAGAGGAATTACTCGCTTCCCCATTGACTTACATTGGACTCGCTAGACTCGCAACAAGCACCGAGTATCGGGACCTACTCGTTACGAGTCTAGAGAGTCCGAGTATTTTAGTACTCGCTTATCCCTAGATTCAAGCAAATTATCTAGATAGAGGGGCGCACACAGCATGTAGAGGCATTTTACATGTGTCTATCCGAGGTAGAGGGGCAGTTGGTGCACACGCTGAGTATTTGGTAAGGTTTTACCTTGAGGACACACATCCATGTGACAGCGCGGCAGCAAAGGCCACTTTGGGGCTAGTGTGTCATGGTGGGTTTACACACAGCAATCATTGTATCCAATATCTGAACCAATCTCTGGTTGCAGTGAAATCATGGACAGATTGCTCCATGTTGTACACAGCCACAAAATGGAACTATGTGTCCATGATTTCACTGCAACCAGAGATCTGTTCAGATATTGGATACAATGATTGGTGTGTGTAAACCCACCATCAGAGAGGAGAGGAGGGGAGGGAAACCTACTTCTTGCTGCTGCTCCCGCCCTTCACCTCTTTTGACATGCCAGCATCCCAACCTGTGTTCCACTGGGGCTGGCACCTCCTCCTCCTTCTTCTGAGTCTTGAATCTTCAGGAGACTGCAGGAGCAGCGAGGGAACCAGGAGAAGTAAATACAGATTATTTTTTTAATAAATGAGTGCACTATGGCCAGAGGACTATGGGGGGAGGGGGGTTCCTATATAAGGCTGGATATATAATACTGCACTATATGGAGAGATATGAGGCTGCACATATTACGGCTGCACTATATGGAAAGATATAAGGCTGCATATCTCTATACATACTCGGCAGTTTGGCGCTTCCGGACGATATCACGCGCGGCACTGGCCGGAAGCGCAAACATGCTGCCGCCCGCTCCCTCCACCGCCTGCCGCTCTCCGCCACTTCCTCCCGCTCCGCCCGCCGCTCCCCGCCACTTCCTCCCCCTCCCCCCACCGTCCGCCTCTCCCCGCCACTTCCTCCCGCTCCCCCCACGCTCACCCGCTCCCCGCCACATACTCACGCCACATCCTTCCACTCCCCCGCTGCTCACACCGACATTCCATGACAGTGGGGGGCGGAGATAAAACTAAGCCCGTCGTAAGGAGTGTGACCGAGGACACTCCCACCACATAACACCAGTGTCTCTCAGTCACGCCCATTATCACGCCCCTATTTCAACTCCGCCTCCCTCGCCCATTCATTTATCCGGTTTCATGCTGCCACCACACTAATGCGGCGCTCGGATGCACCATCCAACCAACTGCTACTCACCCCCTACTCCTAATCAACCCCTACTGCCCTTCTCATGCCTCTAATTACCCCCCCACTCAATCACACTGACCCTACTTACCCCCACACTACCCCTGCTCACCCCTCTTACCACCATATGCCCTCACTCCCAAAACTGCCTCTGCTCACCCCCCTACTCATCCACACTACCCCCACTCACCTACACCGCCCCTGCTTAGCCCCCACTTACCCACACTGCCCCTACTTACCCCCACACTGCCCCTCCTCCCCCTCTTACCCCCATATGCCCTTACTCCCCACACTGCCCTCCTCCCCCTCTTACCCCCATATGCCCTCACTCCCAAAACTGCCCCTGCTCACCCCCCTACTCACCCACACTACCCCCACTCTCCTACACCGCCCCTGCTTAGCCCCCCACTCACCCACACTGCCCCTCCTCACCCCTCTTACCCCCGTATGCCCTTACTCCCCACATTGCCCCTCCTTACCCCCCTAATCACTCACACTGCCCCCACTCACCCACACTGCCCCTGCTTTGACCCCAACACTCACCCACACTGCCCCTGCTTTCCTCCCCCAATCACCCACATTGCCCCTGCTTACCCCCCACTCACACACACTGCCCCTGCTCACCCACACTGACCCTGCATAACCCCCCCAATCACCCACACTGCCCCTATTTACCCCCCACTCACCCGCACTGCTCCTCCTCACCCCTCTCACCCCCCGTATGCCCTCACTCACTCCCCACACTGCCCCTGCTTACCCCTACTCACCCACACTGCTCCCGCTCACCCACACTCCCCCTGCATATCCCACCCCACTCATCCACACTGCACCTGCTTAACCACCCCCACTCATCCGCACTGCCCCAGCTCACCCCTCTTATACCCACATGCCCTCACTCCCCACACTGCCCCTGCTCATGCCCCCACTCTGTCCCTGCTTACCCCTCTCACCTCCCCACATACCCCCACTCACCCACACTGCTCCTGCTTACCTCCACCACTCAACCACACTGCCCCTGCTTACCCCCACACTGCCCCTGCTCACCCCTCTTACCCCCGTATGCCCTCACTCCCCACACTGCCCCTGCTTACCCCCCTACTCACCCACACTGCCCCCACTCACCTACACTCCCCCTGCTTACTCCTCTCACCTCCCCCACATGCCCCCACTCACCCACACTGCTCCTGCTTACCCCCCCAATCACCCACACTGCCCCTCCTTACCCTGCTCACCCCCCTACTCACCCACACTACCCCCACTCACCCACACTGCCCCTGCTTACCCCCCTACTCACCCACACTGCCACCACTCACCCACACTGCCCCTGCTTACCCCCCCAATCACCCCCACTGCCCCTGCTCACCCCTCTTACCCCTCCACATGCCCTCACTCCCCACACTGCCCCTGCTGATGCCCCCACTCTCCACACACTCACCCTGCTCTGCACCCACTCACACTCACTCCGCTCAGCACACACACCTGCTCAGCACACACTCACCCCCCTTCAGTACACACGCACCTTCACTCAGGGCACCCTCACCCTTCTCAACACCCACTCACCCCTCAGGTTGCCCATTCATCCCACAGCCCCACCACTGACGACCCTCCACTCACTCACCCTGCACTCACTCTGCCCCCTCACTCACTCTGCCCCCTCACTCACTCTGCCCCCTCACTCACTCTGCCCCCTCACTCACTCTGCCCCCTCACTCACTCTGCCCCCTCACTCACTCTGCCCTCTCACTCACTCTGCCCCACCACTCACTCTGCCCCACCACTCACTGCCCACTCACCCTGCACTCACTGTGACCCATGCTCACTATACTTGCAGTCTGCCCCACCACTCACTCTTCCTGCACTCTGCCCCAGCACTCATTCACCTCCGCACTCATCCTGCCCCGCGCTCACTCAGCCTACGCCATGCTTACCCAGCACTCACCCAGCCCTCACTCACACAGCCCCGCACTCATTCAACCTACACCACAGTTACTCCACACTCACTCAACCTGCACGCACACACCCTCTACTCACTCACCCTACCTGTTCAGCCTGCACTCACTCCACCCAGCTCGCACTGACCCCACTCAGCCTGCAGCTGGCTCACCTCTCACCTCACTCGCCCTGCTCCAGGCTGAACAAAGAACTGCGCCAGTTCCTCATGCCACCATCCTCTCCCGCCACATTACACAAAGCACAGAGGAGGGGGGCAGAGACCGATGGCCACAAATCACCACGCAGGAGACAGACACCACAGGGTCAAGTGACAGCAGCTGCCCCCAGTGCCAAATAGCCCGCCCCCATCTTGATGTCACCGCACTACCGATGCATTTGCATCGGGCCTTTTTACTAGTACAGTGTAATACTGCACCACATGGGAGATATAAGCCTACATATAGAATACTGCACTATATCGGATATACAAGGCTGCATATATACTACTACACTATATGGAGAGATATGAGGATGCACATAATAAGGCTGCTCTATATGGAAACATATAAGGCTGTATATACAGTATAATAGCAAACTATATGGAGAGATATAAGGTTGCATATATAATACTGCACTATATGGAGAGATATGAGGCTGCATATGTAAGGCTCCACTAGATGGTAGGTTTTGAGGCTGCATAATATGGAGAGTATTGAGGCTGTACTATATAGAAAGTTGTAACACTGCACTATATGGAGTGTTATAAGGCTGTATTATACTATATGGAGAGGATATGAGGCTGCATTATATATAGGGTGATGTGAGGCTGCAGTATATTATATGGAGGATAATGGGGGTTCATTATAATAATTGAATGACTATGGGGGCTACCTTATGAATGGAGGACTATGGGAAGCATTATAATACTTAGAGGACTATGAGGGTACATTGTAATATATGGAGGAATATGGGGATGCATTGTAATAATTGGACGAGTATGGTGACGGGAGGAGGCGGACCATATAAACCAGGATGGGGACATATATACCACGATAAGGGCCGTATTCCAGGAGGAGACCATATTTAGGGATGAGAGCCATTAATACATAATGAAGGGGGAGAGGGGTCAATCTGTGAGCCTTTAAAGTATTTATAATGTTACATGAGGCCCATACATTTCATCAACATACGGAAAACTAGAAGAAAAGTGCACATAGGGTCTTATCCGGGTGTAAGCGGGGTGTTGTATTGTGTGCTGTTGCACTAACCTTATGTTGTTGTGAGAGTCACAACCACTATTGAAGCATAAGCCGGCCTGCAGCACTCCGCCCAAGGGAAACAGGTTAAAGCATTAGATGAAAGGTGGTAATTCGTGCGCTGCCGTCTGTCCGTTGGTTCCAAGAAATCCAAGGAATCACAAGATGTTAAAAGTAACACCTTTAATGTCTAATTCTTACGCGTTTCGTGGTACTTCAGATATCCACAAGGTAAACCTTTGTGGATCTCAGATGAAGTGGTCTGAAGTACCACGAAACGTGTAAGAATTAGACATTAACCCCTTCAGGACCCAGCCTATTTTGACCCTAAAGACCTTGGCATTTTTTGCAATTCTGACCAGTGTCCCTTTATGAGGTTATAACTCGGGAACGCTTCAACCGATCCTAGCGATTCTGAGAATGTTTTTTCGTGACATATTGGGCTTCATGCTAGTGTTAAATTTAAGTCGATAATTTTTGTGTTTATTTGTGAAAAAATCAAAAATATGGCAAAAATTTTGAAAATTTCACAATTTTCACATTTTTTATTTTTTTTTCTGATAAACCAGAGAGATATGTGACAGAAAAAAGTTATGAAATAATATTTCCCACATGTCTACTTCACATCAGCACAATTTTGGAAAAAAAAAAATTTTTTGGTAGGACGTTATAAGGGTTCAAAGTTCATGAGCAATTTTTCATTTTTCAACCAAAATTTACAAAGCCATTTTTTTTAGTGACCACATCACATTTGAAGTCCTTTTGAGGGGTGTACATGACAGAAAACACCCAAAAGTGACACCATTCCAAAAACTGTACCCCTCAAGCTACTCAAAACTATATTCAAGAAGATGATTAACCCTTCAGGTGCTTCACAGGACCTAAGGCAAAGTGGAAACAAAAAATGGATATTTTAATTTTTTTCTCAAAAATGTTCTTTTAGCCTCAATTCTTTCATTTTCACAGGGGCAACGGGATAAAATGGATCTTAAAATGTGTTGTGCAAATTCTCCCGAGTACACAGATACCTCATATATGGTCATAAACCACTGTTTGGGCGCACGGCAGGGCTCAGAAGGGAGGGAGCGCAATTTGAATTTTGGAGCTAATTTTACATCCAAAAAGTGAAATGGCGCTCCTTCCCTTCTGAGCCCTGCTGTGTGCCCAAACAGTGATTTATGACCACATATAAGGTATCGGTGTACTCAGGAGAAATTGCTCAACAAATTTTAGGATGAATTTTATGCTGTTGCCATGTGAAAACGAAAAAATTTAGGCTAAAAAAAAATTTTTGTGAAAAAAAAAGTACTATTTCATTTTTACAGATCAATTTGTAAAGCACCTGGGGGTTCAATATGCTCACTACCCATCTACATATGTTCCCTGGGGGGTCTAGTTTCCAAAATGGGGTCACTTGTGGGGGAGCTCCAATGTTTAGGCACACAGGGGCTCTCCAAAAGCGACATGGTGTCCGCTAACAATTTGAATAAAAATCAGCTCAAATTGTTAGCTGTCACCATGTTGCGTTTGGTGAGCCCCTGTGTGCCTAAACATTGGGGCTCCGCAACAAGTGACCCCATTTTGGAAACTAGACCCCCCAGGGAACGTATCTAAATGCATAGTGAGTACTTTGAACCCCCAAGTGCTTCACAAATCCATCCATAAATATGAAAAAGCACTTTTTTTTTTCCACAAAAATTTCTTTTTTCATTATTACGGACCAATTTGTGAAGCACCTGGGAGTTCAAAGTGCTCACTATGCAGCTAGGTATGTTCCCTGGGGGGTTTAGTTTCCAAAATGGGGTCACTTGTGGGGGAGCTCTAATGTGGAGACGCACAGGGGCTCTCCAAACACGACATGGTGTCCGCTAACAATTTGAATGCAAAATGAGCTCAAATTGTTAGCGGACACCATGTCACGTTTGGTGAGCCCCTGTGTGCCTAAACATTGGGGCTCCCCCACAAGTGACCACATTTTGGAAACTAGACCCCCAGGGAACGTATCTAGATGCATATTGAGCACTTTGAACCCCCAGGTGCTTCACAAATTGATCTGTAAAAATGAAAAAGTACTTGTTTTCCGCAAAAAAAATTTTTTTTCCATTAATTTGTGAAGCACCTGGGGGGTCAATATGCTCACTATCCATCTAGATATGTTCCCTGGGGGGTCTAGTTTCCAAAATGGGGTCACTTGTGGGGGAGCTCCAATGTTTAGGCACACAGGGGCTCTCCAAAAGCGACATGGTGTCCGCTAACAATTTGAATAAAAATCAGCTCAGATTGTTAGCTGTCACCATGTTGCGTTTGGTGAGCCCCTGTGTGCCTAAACATTGGGGCTCCGCAACAAGTGACCCCATTTTGGAAACTAGACCCCCAGGGAACGTATCTAGATGCATAGTGAGTACTTTGAACCCCCAGGTGCTTCACAAATTCATCCATAAAAATGAAAAAGCACTTTTTTTTTCCACAAAAATTTCTTTTTTCATTATTACGGACCAATTTGTGAAGCACCTGGGGGTTCAAAGTGCTCACTATGCAGCTAGATATGTTCCCTGGGGGGTCTAGTTTCCAAAATGGGGTCACTTGTGGGGGAGCTCTAATGTGGAGACGCACAGGGGCTCTCCAAACACGACATGGTGTCCGCTAACAATTTGAATGCAAAATGAGCTCAAATTGTTAGCGGACACCATGTCACGTTTGGTGAGCCCCTGTGTGCCTAAACATTGGGGCTCCCCCACAAGTGACCCCATTTTGGAAACTAGACCCCCCAGGGAACGTATCTAGATGCATAGTGAGCACTTTGAACCCCAGGTGCTTCACAAATTGATCTGTAAAAATGAAAAAGTACTTGTTTTCCGCCAAAAAATTTTTTTTCCATTAATTTGTGAAGCACCTGGGGGGTCAATATGCTCACTATCCATCTAGATAAGTTCCCTGGGGGGTCTAGTTTCCAAAATGGGGTCACTTGTGGGGGAGCTCTAATGTTTAGGCACACAGGGGCTCTCCATATGCGACATGGTGTTCGCTAACAATTGGAATTGTTAGCGGACACCATGTTGCGTATGGAGAGCGTCTGTGTGACTAAACATTAGAGCTCCCCACAAGTGACCCCATTTTGTAAACTAGACCCCCCAAGGAAGGTATCTAGATGCATAGTGTGCACTTTGAACCTCCAGGTGCTTCACAAATTGATCTGTAAAAATGAAAAAATAATTTTTTTGTGGAAAAAAAAGTACTTTTTTATTTTTATGGATCAATTTGTGAAGCACTTGGGGGTTCAAAGTGCTCACTATGCATCTAGATACGTTCCTTGGGGGGTCTAGTTTCCAAAATGGGGTCACTTGTGGGGGAGCTCCAATGTGTAGGCACACAGGGGCTCTCCATACGCAACCTGGTGTTTGCCAATAATTGGAATTGTTAGCGGACACCAGGTCGTGTATGGAGAGCCCCTGTGTGCCTAAACATTGGAGCTCCCCCACAAGTGACCCCATTTTGGAAACTAGAAACCCCAGGGAACATATCTAGATGCACAGTGAGCACTTTGAACCACCATGTGCTTCACAAATTGAGACGTATAAATGAATAAAGAAACTTTTTGTGAAAAAACATACTAGTCTAGTAGTTGCAATTCGCAGCATAGGGGACCCATGGGGCTCTGCCATATTTTTGGTCCAGCCAGGTACAACTTGGCAGCTACGGACTGCCACCAGCCTCCAGCTGCCTCGTCATACCTGGCTGGAACCAAAAATACAACGAAGCCTATTTTTTTTTTATTTCTAGAATTATTTCTAGAAAAAAATGACATAGGGCTCCGCCATATTTTTGGTCCAGCCAGATACAACTTGGCAGCTACGGACTGCCACCAGCCCCCAGCTGCCTCGTCATACCTGGCTGGAACCAAAAATACAGCGAAGCCTATTTTTTTTTTATTTCTAGAAATATTTCTAGAAAAAAAATTACATAGGGCTCCGCCATATTTTTTGTCCAGCCAGGTACAACTTGGCAGCTACGGACTGCCACCCACCCCCAGCTGCCTCGTCATACCTGGCTGGAACCAAAAATACAGCGAAGCCCATTTTTTTTTTAATTTCTAGAACTAATTCTAGAAAAAAAATTACGTGGGGCTCCGCCATATTTTTGGTCCAGCCAGGTACAACTAGGCAGCTGGGGGCTGGAATCCTCAGCATAGAGAGGCCCAAGCGTTCTGGGCCCCCCATGCTGCGAATTGCAGCCCGCAGCCGCCCCAGAAAATGGCGCATTCATTGAAGCGCCATTTTCTGGCGCTGTACCCACGCTCTTCCAGTTGCCCTGGTGCCGGTGGCTAACTGGGTAATAAAGGGGTTAATGCCAGCTTTTTATTGGCAGCTGGCACTAAGCCCGAGATTCATAATATAGGGCCAATGTTAGACCCGCCATTAGGAATCTCTAGTACGGTAAATAGTCAATAAATACACACAGAGAAAAATCTTTTTATTTGAAAAATAAACACAGACACAATTCGGACTCCATCTTTATTATAAAAAGATCCGACGTAGTCCACAACGAAGGTCCCACGACGCTCGATCGCTCCGACGTAGTCCATAACGAAGGTCCCACGACGTTTGATTGTCTCCGACGTAGTCCACAACGAAGGTCCCACGACGCTCGATCACCTTTGCTTTCAGATCGCTACTCTGGAGCCCGATCCGCCAGCATGGTGATCGAGCTGCAGAAAGTGATCTGACACCCCGGGCGCAGTGACCCATTATGTGCATCACTGCGCCTGGGCTGCCAGATCACTTTCCGCAGCTCGATCCCCATGCATGGGGATCGAGCTGCGGAAAGCGATCTGGCAGCACAGGCGCATTGACCCACTATGTGCATCACTGCGTCCGGGCTGTCAGATTGCTTTCTGCAGCTCGATGCCCATGCAGGGAGATCGGGCTGCAGAGCAGCGATCTAAGAGCCTGGGCGCAGTGACCCACTATGTGCATCACTGCGCCTGGGCTGCCAGATTGCTTTCCGCAGCTCGATCCCCATGCATGGGGATCGAGCTGCGGAAAGCGATCTGGCAGCACAGGCGCATTGACCCACTATGTGCATCACTGCGTCCGGGCTGTCAGATTGCTTTCTGCAGCTCGATGCCCATGCAGGGAGATCGGGCTGCAGAGCAGCGATCTAAGAGCCTGGGCGCAGTGACCCACTATGTGCATCACTGCGCCCGGGCTGTTAGATAGCTTTCTGCAGCTCGATCCCCATGCATGGGGATCGAGCTGCGGAAAGTGATCTGGCAGCCCAGGCGCAGTGATGCACATAGTGGGTCACTGCGCCCGGGGTGTCAGATCATTTTCTGCAGCTAGATCCTCAGAATCCAGCTGTAGAAAGTGATCTGACAGATCCAGTACAGTGATCCACAGTGATCTCATAATGGTCACTGTGGATCACTGTGCTGGATCTGTCAGATCACTTCCTACAGCTGGATCCTCAGGATCTAGCTGTAGAAGTCATCTGACAGCTCCAGCACAGAGCTGTCAGATGCGGAAGCGGCCGGAGAGAAGAGGAGCGGGACGCAGCCGTGCAGCAGGATGGAGCGCGATCGCCGGAGGGGTGAGTGGGAGAGGCGATCGACGCTCCGGTGATCGGGGGGGGGCAGGCAGGGGGAAGAGGGGGGGTGACAGGAGATGGGGGGGCACTCAGAGGAGGAGGAGGAGGCGGGCGGCAGGAAGAGGAAGCCCGCGGCAGGGACAGGAAGCGGGGGGACAGGTATAGCCCCCTCCAGTGATGATGGGAGTGATTTGATGAGATTGATCACTCCCATCATCGCCGCTCCTGTGCCCACGCTCCTGTCTCTTACGGACCTCCGCTCCTGAGTCTCCTCCGGTCCCGGATCTGTGCCGCTCTCCTCCAGTCCCCACATCTCTGTGCTGCACTCCTCCGATCCCCGGATCGGTGCAGCTCTCCTCGGGTCCCCGCAATCTCTGGCCGCTCTTCTCCGGTCCCCGCATCTGTGGCCGCTCTCCTCCGGTCATCCGCACCTGTGGCCGGTTTCCCCCGGTCCTCCCGCTCCCGGACCGGAGGAAACATGATCGGAGCGGCCATGATGGGAGGAAGGGGCATAGCCGCATAATTACTGTGATTGGCTGCTGGAAGTTCCAGCAGCCAATCACAGTGATCACAGACGAGGGGTGGCTAAGCCACCCCCCCTGTAGTCAGCCTAAGGTCCCCTGCTTGCTGTAGCCCCGGTGAGATATCGCCGACGCCGCTCACCGGGGCTACAAGACCGGGATCCCGCCATGACGTTGTGGGACGTCACAGGTCGGGAAGACACAGATTTCTATGACGTCCCACAACGTCATAGGTCGTGAAGGGGTTAAAGGTGTTACTTTTAACATCTTGTGATTCCTTGGAACCAACGGACAGACGGCAGCGCACGAATTACCACCTTTCATCTAATCGATCAACATATGGAAGGAGCGGTGGCCCAGGTCTAAATTTCGCACCGGGGCCTGCCAGACTCTGGTTACGCCACTGGGTGTGATGATGGGGGGTAAAGGGAAGCAGTGGTAACCCCAGCTTTGCTACACTGTATGGTACTTTTCTGTGTTAAATTGAAGACTATAATGAGCTTCTGATTGGTCTTAACTTTTCCTTTTTATTTTTAGCGTTGACAGAAATGTCTTTGGCTTCAAGGCAGAGAAAGAAAATTTCATCTCAGATTTTATTACAGACAGCAAAAATTCAAACCAAGTTGTGGGATCGTCTGATTAATTTGAATAAGAAACTTCAGCGCCTCAAGAAACAGATAAATAGGAGATGTAAAAAAATAAAGGCTTTAAAAAGCTTATTAAGACATCAAACAGTTAAGTTAGAAAGAATAAAAGACCTGTGTAGAAAAACAAAGAATATTCCAAACCTGAGATCTGAGGGATCAACACATTCTCAAGGTAAGTGCAATCATCAGCCAGACTGTAAAGACCACCATATTATTATTATTATTATTATGACTTTCTTTATATATAGCACCATTCATTCCATGGTGCTGTGCATGAGAAGGGATCATCTAATAACAGATATACAGTGGTGTCAAAAAGTGTTTGCCTCTTCCTGATTTCTTATTCTTTTCCATGTTTGTCCCACTCAGATCATTAAATAAATGTAAATATTAGACAAAGATAACATAAGTAATCACGAAATGAAGTTTATAGATGAAGGTATTATTAAGTGAGAAAGAAATCCAAACCTACAGCTCCCTGTGTGAGAAAGTAATTGTCACTTAAAACATAAATGAACTGTGCTTTATCATATCTTTGAGAAGCTAAATTCAATTTCTTAAACCACACCCAGGCCTGATTATTGCCACACCTGATTAATTAAGAAATCACTTAAAGCGAACCTGTCACCCCCCCCTGGACATCAAAAGCTATAATAGCCACCTTCTGCAGCACTAAGGCTGCATTCAGAGAAGGTGGCTATAGGCTTTTGATGCCCTATATACAATTAAATATACACTTCTATAACTGCTTACACTTTAGAAGACCTAAGACCGGGAGGCGGGGTTTCGCGCTCTTCCGGCCTGCCCCCTCTTGTCAATCAGCCTGGTCGCCTGCTGCTGCCTCCCCTCACAGTGTACCATAAACGCGCGCCTCCGTTCTCCTGTATGGCGCCGCGCATGCGCTGTGCGCTCTGCCCGACGACTTCCTGGACACCCGGCGCGCAGCGCATGCGCGGCGCCATACAGGAGAACGGAGGCGCGCGTTCATGGTACACTGTGAGGGGAGGCAGCAGCAGGCGACCAGGCTGATTGACAAGAGGGGGCGGGCCGGAGGAGCACGAAACCCCGCCTCCCGGTCTTAGGTCTTCTAAAGTGTAAGCAGTTATCTAAGTGTATATTTAATTGTATATAGGGCATCAAAAGCCTATAGCCACCTTCTCTGAATGCAGCCTTAGTGCTGCAGAAGGTGGCTATTTTAGCTTTTGATGTCCAGGGGGGGTGACAGGTTCGCTTTAACCTGTCTGACAAAGTTAAGTAGACCGAAAGGTCCTCAAAAGCTCAACATCAGGCCGCAATGTAAAGAAATTCAGAAACAAAGTCATTGAGATCTATCAGTCGGGGAAAGGTTATAACATACAATGTATCCTTTCAGACTTGAGAATTGTCTTTTTTATATACAGTTTTTGCTCACAAAGAAAACTTGCATACTGCATTGAATGCAATGTTTCTTTGTGAGCAATAAACTGTATATAAAAAAGACATTTCTCAAGTCTCAAAGGATACATTGTATGGTGTGCCAGAATATTTTCTATATATTACTGACTTATTTATTTCTGAGCACCAGTGAGCCACACTTCATCCTTATATATGGGAAAGGTTATAAAGCCATTTGTAAAGCTTTGGGACTCCAGTCAGCCACAATACGAGCCATTATCTACAAATGGTGAAAGCAGGCACAGTAGTCATCCTTCCCAGGAGTGGCCGGGCGACCAAAATTACCCCAAGAGCACTGCAACGACTCATCCAAGAGGTAACACAAGACCCCACAACAGCATCCAGAGATCTGCAACCCTCAGGCTAGGGTCACATATGCCAATCTGTTTTTCAGAGTGTTTCCCATGACAAATCCATTTGTTTAAGGTGCTTTTTGAGCCTCCTGCGCCCCTGAACGTTTTTTGGACTTAGTCATTTAAAAAAAAAAAAAAAAATGCATGCAAAAACGGATCCGTTTTTTTTAATCACCAAAAAATGTTTGTAGCAACGTTTTTAGGGGCAGAAAAAAACGTATAGGGTATTTATTACATATGATCCGTTTTTGCATCAGTTTTTGGACTTAGAAAAATAAATGCAAAAACTGATGCCAAAAATGGACCAAGGGCTTCTGTGTGATCCTGGCCTCACTTACCTCAGTTAAGATCGTCGTTCATGGCTCCACAATAAGAAAAAGGGCATGAAAAAATGACCTACATGGCAGTGTCCCAAGATGAAGACCACTGCTGACTAAAAACAACATATTTTGCAAGAAAACATCTTGATGATCCCCAATAATACAGCGAAGCTCCACATTGTTTATTTTTTCAATTATTTCAAGAAATAAGAAAAATAGAGCTCCCCTGTGTTCTGATTACCAGCCAGGTAAAAATAGGCAGCTGGGGTGGGCAGCAGCCAGTACCTGCCTGCTGTACCTGGCTGGTGACCAAAAATACAGCAGAGCCCCATGTGATCACTGTAAAATATGCTCACTGTGGGAACACGGCTGCGTATCACTGTGTATTAGGAGCTAAGAAGTAAGAATTGACGCTGCAGCTTTTCCTCAACTAAAAATTGCGGCATTTCTGGCACAGGAAAACCCGGAGCATGGGCACAGATTGTCTGTGTTTACAATCGTACTTTTATTACACTACGGCTAGGTGCCCACACTGCGGATTTACAGTGTACTTGCTGCGGATTTTCCTGCGTGTTTGCCGCAAATTTGTGCCAAATCCGCAGCACAGCAAACTTCCATCAAAGTCTATGGGCTTCTAAAGATGTTGTGCCCAGGCTGCAGATTCTTTTCTTGTGTATTATACTGCAGACTTTTCTGCAGGAAAATATGCAGCATGTCAATTATTCATGTGGGAATTTCTGCATATTTTTATCTGCAAGAAAGTAACACCCCACCAAAAGGGCCTGTGCCCTATGTTATTGTGTGAAAAGTGGAGAGGAAATTTACACCACTACATAGAGAACTGAGGAGTGGTGTAAAGTCCCGACAGGAACTTAAATCATTGATTATGGTATAAACCCCCTTGTCCTGCCCCTCACCAGGTCCTCCACAATGTAAAAATGTACACAAAAATGTTATAAAACACTTTACACAATAACACAGGGTGCAAGCCCTTCTGTGAGGTGTCACTTTCCAGCATCTGAGCCGAAATCATACACGGCACAAACTTCAGCACCACATTTCAGTGTCCTCATGACACGGTTTGTGGTGCGTATTCTTGTCAGGAGGGTCAGATTTGTGCACCTCTACCAGCCTGGTTTGATCTCTATCACACTTATAGTAAACTCCTTTTTACCTTAGTGAATCTAGTTCCAGAGATGTCCCATCCAGAACTAGGGACCAGTGTACAGGCTGTTATGGTTCTTGTGCGCTATGATATCATTGTATCTATGTGCTCCCTCCAGTGCTCCCCATCTGTAAGCACAGTGCACTTTACATTATCAGCGCTTTTTGCCTTTACTCTGAGGTTTCCAGTCTTTTCCACCGGTTGAGTTTGAATAGATCAGACTCGGTTTCTGTGAGCCGTTACATGGTAATGTTGCTACTTGTGAGTGGGGCGAGGCCTTTTTGTGTGATACTTTCTAGACTCGTGTTGTATAAGCCTTTTGATACTTAATAACGTTTTTGATGATACTCTCCTCAATTTGAGTGTCTTCCCAGATCCCGGTCTACGTAAACACATGTCCTTTCTTTTTGCAACAATAAACAGCCCCTCCATTTTGACATCAGCACATAGCCTAAACGGTGCCACAGATTTGGGCAAGGTCTTCACGCAGCGTGGGCACGTAGCCTCAGGGGGGCTTTTGTAGAATAGTCTTACTTTTGGCTATTTTCTGTCACATCAGCCACTCCAGGTCTTTTCAGATGTGATGGCTCTAATATAAGTGACTGTAAATTTTGTTGGAAAAATTAAAAATTGCTGTTACATTTTGAACCCTTGTAACTTCTAATTGTGTTTAAAAAATTGCTGACATAAAATAGACATGAAATGTCATTTGTGATCTATTTTTTAACATAATGCTCTGCTTTAATGGTATAAAAATTCAAAGTTTGACATTTTGGAATGTTTTAAAAGTCAAATGTGCAATTTTTTTCACATATAAATGCAAACATTTTCTACTCACCTGAAGTCCCATATTTCATGAAAACACAGTCTTGTAATCATCGGGATCCATTGAAGCTCTATAGTTATAACCTCATAAAGTGATACTGGTTAGAATTGGAAAAAATGTCCGACTCTTTAGGGTCAAAACAGGCCGGGGTGAAGGCGTTAAAACAGCACTCCAGAGTCTTATTATAGCTGGACTGGTGCCACTAATGTAAGGTCCCAGAATGTAGTATTCTACTGGCCAGCTGTCTTCAGCAGTTCCCACCACCACTCCAGGTCCAGTCTACCATCATATGAGTACGGACACACTGGCGTGAAGCTCAGACGACTGCAGTGCACGTGTTCCTCGCATTGCAATCAGACCAATGTTATTTAATGTCTGAGAGCACACTGGCAAGTGTTGGGCGAGAAAGCAGTCACAACATGCTGCGACAGTATGCAATTCACGTGCGGGACTCACCAATGCAAGTCTATGGATCCGACAAAATCACGGACCACAGTTGGACCACACACGAACCATCCGAGTCAGATATCATTTTTTTCGCTGTGAATTATAATTCTGCAGCTGCAAACAGTGTAAAATGTTCCTGTAAATGATGATACAGTAAATAGCTGCTGAGAATAAAGATGGATTGCACTGGGACAGCACTCGGATGTGATCTGAGAAAAATGTCGCATCGCAGTTGGATGCAAACGGACCCTAAAATTGGACGACCCTCGAATATGTCAATCGGACCGTTTTGTTTGTACGTTGGTGTGTTTCCACCCTATGACGGCAACTTCTGACTGACCAGAAATCGGAGGTAGAGGTGTCAAATTGTCAATGTAAGTAAATGAGAGACAAGTACTGTCTACATTGAGTTGTGACCTACAGATCGTCCAGCAAACACTGGAGCTATCTGGCAAATCATAACACTCTTTAGACCAACTGGAGCTGTGCTGATAAACATGAAGACAACAGTGGTAAGAATGAGACTTAAGGGCCCGTTACACACAACGATATCGTGAACGATATCATTGCAACACCACGGTTTTGGAGGCGTCGTAACAACATTGTAACAACATTGTTGTTTGTGACATGTATCAACGATCAACAAAAAGTCATTGATCGTAGAGTTATGAACCGGACCATAAATCAGTCGTTAGTCGCCTGCTGGACACACAGCATCGCTGCGTGTGACGCCTGGAGACCAACGATCAGTGAGCTCCCAGCACCGCACAGCAAGCGTTGGGAGCTGGTATCCAAGGTAAACTGCGGGTAACTGAGCGTCGCGCGGCGCTTAATTACCCACTGTTCACCTTAGATACCAGCGTTCTCACTGGTCCTGATCTCTGGTGAGTCTTCCTATGTGACAGCTCACCAGCAATCAGCTACTGATGTCTCAGCGATCCCACCCACGACAGATCGTTGTTGGGATCGCTGGGACATTGAAGCGTGTAACGGGACTTATATTAGCGGCACATCTCCAGCAGTAAAATGAAAAAGAGAATGCCAAATTGGTGCTTTAAGTGCAAGACGAGAGTTAGGTTCTGATTGGTTTTAATTGTTGTTTTTTATTTATAGAGTTGACAGATAAAACTTTGGCTTCAAGACAGAGAAAGAAATTTATATCTAAAACTGCATTGTATATGGCAGAAAAACAAACCGAGGTGTGCAATTGTCAGATTTGTCTGAGAAAACAATGTCAGGACAAGAAACAGACGGGAAGATTAAGTAAAACTACAAATGCTGTGGAAAAAATATCCAAGAGTGAAAGAGTTAAGGCCGAGAGAATAGAACATGTCAGAAAGAGAAAGAATATCCCAAACCTGAGATCTGAGGAAACAACACAATCTCAAGGTAAGTGCAAAGCAACAGCGAGACTGTAAAGACCACCGTACACAATAATATCTTACTGATACACACTGACCAGTCACACTGTATAATGATACACACTGACCATTGAAAGTGTATCTGGCCTCCTGACTCTCCCCTGACAAATTCTGGGGAACATAAAGAAGAATTTGCCATTATGAATTCAAACATAATTTTTACTCTCGGGAAGAAAAGCTTCAGCTGTACCAACCCTTCATATATATATAAAGCATATGGGAACTATAATGCTCAGCCTGAATGGGCTCTAGTCAAGTGATGGAACGATTGCAAATGATTATCTTTGGAGTTGACTTGTAGCTCACCACTGTTATGGCATGCAGGGCTAGCTAGGTTGGCTTTCTTACACTCCTACACCGCCAGGCCACGGTGACGTGGGGTGTGCGTCTCAGGTGGTTCTTGTATGTGGACCACAGGCGAGACATGTCCAGATCAGGGAAGGGCAGCAACTGGGGTCTGTGGCAGCTGAGCATGTGGGCAAGGTGGCAACATGCAGGACAACGCACACTGCAGGTATGAAGAAACTAAGTTTATTATACAAAAGTGATAGTACAGAACACAAGACATTAAGCCAGGCTCACGATTCCACACATCAAGCAAGGGGAACATCTTAAGTAGACAGACGTCCGGCGATGGCATGGCAGGAGGTCATCATGGGTTGATGCAGTCCAGGGTCTTCTGGCACGGGCATATCTCTCTGGTCTCAGGCCTCAGGCGTACCACTGGCACAACAGGAGAACATCAGACACCAACCTCAGACAGACATCATCACAGGAAGCACACAAGGGAACAGGCCGGACATCGGGACACAGGTGGAACACTGACAGCACAGGTCCAGGAACACCACATGTAAGTATAGGACATCGGTTGGTCAGATCCAGGAATCTCAGGCAGAGCACAGAAACACAAGGCTGGAGAATCCCCAGGAACACGGATTAGGAGCCCGTCCAGAAACATGAGCAGGACCGACTCTGAAACACAGACTGGACCACTAGGACCACGGACTTCACCTCTGGACACAGCCAGGACATCAGGACTCGTAACATCATACATGACTACAGAAAGGACACATTGGGGACACCGGCAGGCAGGACACATCGGGGACACTAGCAGGCAGGACACATCGGGGAGACTAGCAGGCAGGACACATCGGGGACACCGGCAGGCGGCATTCATCAGAGACATGGGCGGGCAGCAGTCGTTAGGGACACCAACAGGCAGCGGTCATTGGCAGGACAGCTGGACTCCGGACATCAGACAGGTCTCCAGGTAGGGAACATCAGGACATAGGCAGGAATTCACATTCAAGGGCAAGGACATTGGTATCAACACATAGGCAAGATGGATCCAGGGACAAAGACAGGCATCAGACATCAGCTATCCAGAACTGGTTGCAGGCAGGCAAGGAGCTTAAAACACAGGGAGACCAGAAGCAGCATGGCTGGATCAAACACACAGGGCTATGGGAACCTAATGAGAAGGTCTGGTGATGCCCAACAAGGAAGAGGAGCTTTACATAAGAGCTGACCCTCCGCTATAGTCTGGGGATCGCAATTCAAGCGATATAAAATAGGAAGGGGGAACAAGAGGCGCAATAGTGCCCTATCACTCAGACACTAAAAGATGAGAGGTATATTGTCAAAACCACTCACCTATTCCAGTTGTGATGACCCACAACTGGCTTGAAGGCATACAATCAATACCGGCTGCTGCAGGACCTCCACCAACCACTCGCACGTGGGAAGATTCTCAGGAAGCTGGGAAAAGGTGTGTGACAGTCCGCGCCACCGGGTACCAAAGAAATCACCTGGGATGCAGGAAGTTATTTCAAGCTTTATCTTTATTCTCCAACATGTTTCAGCGCTCCACCTGGCGCCTTCCTCAGGGATATTACCACCTGAGAAAGGCGCCAGGTGGAGCGCTGAAACATGTTGGAGAATAAAGATAAAGCTTGAAATAACTTCCTGCATCCCAGGTGATTTCTTTGGTACCCGGTGGCGCGGACTGTCACACACCTTTTCCCAGCTTCCTGCAATTCAAGCGCACACACTCCATCTAATAAATCAGGAATGGTGTATTTGCTCGCACCCTAAGCACAGACAGAAACCAGTAGAGCATTGCCAGCACAGGAACTGAGGCCTAGGAAACCTGGCAACAGCTGCAAGCCTGGACACACGTGGAAATTCATGCACCAGCTGCAGAGAACCTCACAACCCATGGATAGCTTCCAAAGCGGCAGCCAGGGACCGCACACACGGATGGTTGTGCAATGGAGCAATGACTACAACACACGTATGGCTATGCAGGAGAGTAGGGAACTGAGCAGAATCCATACAGGTAACATACTGCAGTATCCCAGCTGGTTAAGGGGGAAGGAGCATAGAAATGCACAGTAACGCTGGGGAGCCAAGGTACAAACACACCGGTGTTACAGCAACCTTACACAGCCACAAATCAATAATCTAAAACAATCCAAACCTGATGGCTTTTTAGGTTCCAGCATGTCAAGTTGGTGCAATTTGAAACTTTGTCACTTGCAGTTCAAAATTAAAGCAAGGGAAGGATTGATTTGTAGTCTTTAAAAAGTTGTCACTCTTCTAAAGAATCAGGTTTTAGAACAGCACTAGGGATGAGCGAGTAGAATCATTACTATTCGGTACTTGCTGAATAGTAACGATATTCGGGCTACTCACTACTCCCTGAGTCTCTTGTGATTACTTGGGAGTAGCGAGTAGTCCTTTAACAGGTCCTTGTCGGTGATCAGATGTCTTCTTTGCCGGTCCGGTGCAGGCGTCGGGATAGATGAGTATGATATTTTTTTATTTTGTAATAACTTATATTCAGTTTTAGTGCACTTTCACAGTGTATATATAGATAAACTGTGAAACTACTCACCTGCCCATTCATTAACATTGGACTCACTATACTCACCACGAGTACTGAGTATCGGGACCTACTCCTTGTGAGTATAGCAAGTCTGATTATTGTGGTACTCGCTCATCCCTAAACACCACTAGGATAATGATTTAGTTTTACAGCTGAGTTATGTTATCCTGACTGTATTCAGACCTCGAAGACCTACAATGCTTGTGACACATTAGCTGATCTGCGTGAGGAATCCCCGAGTCCTGCCCCTTATTAGATACTTTGGAAGAAGGTACCTATACAAGATATTTGCCTTTTGTTATATTTATTCTTTATTAAATATAATGGGAAATAAAAATTGGATAAAATAAAATGAGTCATTCCAATACAGATGTGACCCCCTTTAATCTGTGGGCAGGCTCGCCTTGATATGGTGCAGTGCCTCAGCCCGAATCTTGCTATGTGCTTTAGGGGAATACTGAGGGGTCTTTGTCTTGTGCCAGGGGTTGACTCTTGAATAACCCTGTCCACACTCTATAAACACTCATAAGAGATGAGATTGAATTAATTAACAGGTTTATTTACAGGAAGATAAAAGGGGACAATTGCAGGGTTAATACCAAGAAACAGCAAATAATGCTATGCAATATTGTATAAAGGTACAAGATGTGCATTGGAAAAAAAACCTGAATGTTGGGGGTGATGCTTCCACTTTAACACACAACAATCACACTCCTATGTAATCATCATAAACCTACAAATGGCTGCAGCTATTTAAATGATCGTCCCAGTTTGGGGCCCCAGTTGCTGTGGATGTTGGTACGCTTGCTGTAACCGCTGGTGCACTTAATATAATCCAGGAACGAGGAACAGTAGAAGCAGGGAACAGCAGCTGACACAGTGCATTGCTTAGGGGGCGGCAGCCACACCGGGCTATGAAACCCAGTGGGTCACCCTCACACAGAAGATTGCAGTGTAAGACCATACAAGGTAGACGGTACCGAGGGGCACTCACCGGTCGGTTTATTCAGGTATATTTATTGAACACACGGTGAAATTGTTCAGAGGTGCATCACAGGCGGGGAGGGAAGCTGGAGACACAGGACGACCGTTTCGCACACACAGGTACTTCTACGGGTCCACACGTTTCACAAGTCTCCAGCCACCCTACTGACTGTGGGTCAACACAGATGGCCGAGTCTGCAGAGTTGTTTATGCACCCTATAGCTTGGGAATCAGAGGTGTGCTCCAAAGCTTCACTGAGTCAAGAGGAGGAACAGATCTGCACTGATGAACAAAATGTTTGTGCGTCAGATCCAAGGCCGGATGAAGGGTCCAAGCATAATGTGGACCCTCATTACAAAACTAACCCCTGTTGGTTGAGACAATGAGACTGATGATGATGACACTCAGATATTTGAGGTGAACGCCTACTTGACTTTGCACTCCGGGCAGGAAGAGGGTGGTTGTGAGGGCGAGGAGTGTGAACACAGAGTGTGATGATGAGGTTATAGATCCAGTTAGTGTCAACCCACAGTTGATGAGCTCAGCAGAGGAGGAGGATGAAGCTGTGGAGGTCAGGTTGCAGCTTCCCAGACAGAGACTGAGTGTTGCAAGCACATCTAGCACTGCGTCCTCAGCCACAACTCTGCCTCAGTGCTGAAGCCGTGGAGGCTCTGCATTTCACATGGGGGCTAAGCCGTTCCTAGCCTGGGCCTTTTCCAGATCGTGAAGGATGATCCAACTCATGTTATTTGCCAAATGTGAAAGCAAAATTTGTAGAGGTAAAAAATCAATAATTTGAGTACTGGATGCATGAACCATCCCATGGTGTTAAAATACAGCTTAGCGGGCCTGGCCAACCACCCCATCAAGCGCATCCGTGGCTTCTTCATCCTCCGTGACTGTGGAGATTGTCATCACACAGACCTTTGGCCGCACAACTCTCACCTCTTTACCCGCAACAGCCAGTGTGATTGGAAGTGGATACACCTGCTGGTGCTGAGTGCTGTCAAATATTGAGAGCACCCCCTCTTCATGAAGGGAACATGACCTCTCCGCCTGCACCTCCCTTAGCATCCAGCAGTTTGTCGTGTATATCATGCTCCACCTTGTCTCAGCACAGCAGCCATCCCTCAGTCCGGCAAATGTGGTCAAGTAAAAGACTATTTCCTCCTACCCAGGCCAAAGCTAAGAGCTTAAATTTCACCATCTTCAAGCTGTTGGCCACGGAAATGATGCCTTTCCGCCTGTTGGATACAGAGGGTTTTGGAAACTCATGGCAGTCACCGTGCCCCAGTACCAGATGCCCAGTCACAAGTACCGCTCGAAGAAAGCTGTGCCTGCGCTCCACCAGCATGTCACATATCACTGCTTCCTTGATAAAATCTGTGTGTGACAGGGTGCATTTCACCACAGACACCTCTAAGCATGGCCAGGGACGTTACATGTTGTTGGCTTGGCAGTGGGTGACTCTGGTGGCTGGCGGGGAGTTGACTGGACTGCTGAGCTGAAGGACATGGTGCCCCGGCTAGGCTGGAACCACTGGGAACTGTGAGTAAAGGTGAAAGAACTGCATCCTTTTGGGTCCTATGACTTATTTCTGCACCTCCCTGCAGTTGTGCTGCAACCACAACAGCTATCACTGCTGCAGCCCTGCTCTCTGCACCCTGCATTTCCCACCACCATCCCCACTATAAACTTCCTCAACCCCCGGGGGCCCGCTCCACCTGTGGGAAGTGTTCCACCTCACCTGCTACACCACCTATCCGCCAAGGCTCATACAGCAGCGCTGGTCGTCCCTCACCAGGCACCACAGGTGGCGTCACGTAAAGACTACAAATCCCCTTCATCTGCTCTGCCAGGGCCACAGAGCTGGGCTCTCACCACCGTGACCTCCCTGAAAGACTGCCAGCCCAGCTACCGAGTACCCCAGGCCCTTACGGCCACTGCATAGTATTTCCTCCACTGCTTCTGTTTCCTCCACCTCCTCTATGGCATCCACCTGTACCCAAAACCTATGTGATAATGTGACACGCATTACAACTGTACAGAAGGAATCCAGCACACCTCCCTACTACGCTGCCAGCGAGGCTCAATGCCATCAGGCTGTGCTAATGATAAAATGCCTGGGAAATATGAGCATCACAGTGAGAAGTTGTGGTCAGCTGTGCAGACCGAGTTTCATCAATGGCTGAACCTGCAACCAGGGAAGGCCATGTGTGACAATGCTGTGAACCTGGGTGTGGCCCTACACCAGGGCAACGCGACACCCATGCCTTGCATGGCCCACGTCCTGAATCTGGTCGTTCAGCAATTTCAATCCCGCTATTGCAGTGTAGATGCGCTTCTGCAGAGGGAGCAGTCACTATGTGCTCACTTCTGCCATTCGCACCCCACAGCTCAATGACTTGCATGGCTACAGATGTCTTTCGGCCTGCAGGTTAACTGCCTGATATATGATGTGCCAACATAATGGAATTCCAGTCTGCTCATGTTGCTGCCACTGTGACAGCAGCAACGAGCCCTGGTGCAGTATGTCATGACTAGTGATGGGCAAATCAGGTGATGTATTACCAGAGTACAGAGCCCAGTATAAGCATCACAAAGCTCACTGAATGCAAGTGCACACATTTATTTCACAAAACACAGTGAGATGAAAAACTGGGAAGATTGCAAAAACCAGGTAGAGTTTGTTAGCGGGGGATGAACAGGTCACAAACCCCTATAGTTACAGAGGGGTGAGTATACAGAATCCATAGCATTGTTGAGTTACAGAACATACAGAAAGGTGCAGTTACAAGTACCAAATTCCCTAGCTTGTCATTAATGCTTGGAAAACTCACCCATGTACTGGGGGGTTAGTGACTCGTGTGCGGGGCTACCCCGACACGTGTTTCAGAACAATCTTTCTTCAGGGGGTGAAGTGGGGGAGTGAGACCATGAGTCTAATAAGCGTTACCCACCTGTTGCCTAAAATTCCTAATTACAGGCCTGTTAGATGACTGGCACTGCAGGGCGGACGCCCAGCACCGCGACCTCCGGAGTCGGAAAGCTATTTCCGGTGACGTCACCAACCAGAAAAGCGCGAGTCATATCATGAAAAGGCAATGTTCCAGTTTGCCAGGCTCGCACAGGTTTTTTTTTTTTTTTAAAGTTCGAGTATGAGGACGAACATCACTCGAACTCGAGTGCGAACCTCGAACTCAGGCTTTAAAATTATGGGACGGGGCAAAGGTCTGCAAAATAAAGCATATAGTTATTAAATAGCATCATTGTACATATCGGTAATACCGGGTCCTGCCGTCTCCCCATTGCGCTGTGCCGCTGTTCGTACTTCTGCAGCCGCTCATTAACTTCTGAGCTATTCAAGAGCCAATTACAGACATTGTTGTAGCCCATACATTCTTATGAGCAGGTTCCAGCCTTCTCCAACAGGCATTCACATTTGCGTTGAGAATCAAAAATACCGCGAAGCGCCACATCATATTTTTAAAATTATTTATTTTAATAGTATATTATATATAGATATAATTTACAGTTGGAGTTCTCCTATCCCTAGTCATGACATATATCCTGGATTAACTCGATCCTGAGCTGTGGCAAATCACACTGGTGGAGTAGTCAAAGATCAAAGTCCTCTGCTACCTTCTGGATAGCTGTGAAATGGCGACTAAGATATTTAGCGCTGACGATGCTGCTATCAACATGACTAAGCCGCTCATCTACATGCTGAAGCACACTGTGACCGGTATTCAGAGTCAGAGGAAGGGGAGGAAGTCTGCAGAATGGATGACAAGATCTGAATGATGGTATGGGAGGGTGTAGGAAAGGGATCCATGAGAGCTCTTGGTAGCAGCAAAACAGTTGATGAAGGTGCAGGAGCTGAGGAAGAAACAGGAGAAAGAGATGATGGGCACAGAAGACTCGGCAAATGAGGGAGATTTTGGTCACTTTTCAGTTGTGGGAGGTTGTTAGGGGAGGACAGAAGAAGTAAGCAGGAATGTTACCGCCACCAACACAACAAGGACTTGAGCCTCCTGGATGAACAAGACACATGAGCGACTTCTTGCTGCACTTACTGCAACATGACCCTCGGATTGTTAGGATTCAAAGTAATGCCGGCTACTGGGTTGCCGCACTGTTAGATCCCGGTACAAAAGTAAATTTGGTCAAATGCTTCCCACCCTGAATAGGGATGCACACATGCAGGAGTATGAAAAGAAGCTTTCAGACAATCCAAGGACTGCTTTACTCCAAAACCCCAGTGGTGGACACACTGCACATCGCACTTGTACGCTTCCAACCCAGGGAACATTGACTCGTCATCACAGAACCGGTACCAGCACCAGTGTATCTGTTACCATTTCTGGGAGTGATTTCACCATTTTCTTTACACCAGCCTTTGCAACGAACAGAAGAAAGGACAAGTCTGACACATAGTGAACGCCTAGAGAGGATGGTACAGGAGTGTCTACAGGTCAATATCAATACCAGGACTATGCAACTGGATCCTTGGGCATTTTGGCCTTCAAAACTGGAAAAGTGTCCTGAGATCTCTACTCATGTCTTGGAGATCTTGTCATGCCCAGCAGCCAGTGTTCTCTAGGAACATGTCTTCAGCGCTGCCGGTAGTGGGCAGACGGATATGTGTATGCAGCTGTCCACCAACAGTGAAGATTTATCAAGATGAACAAGTCATGGATCTCCAAGGACTTTCCACCACCGGGTCCTATCAGACTGGGGAGACTTAGGCTCTGGGGTACTCTTCACTGTGCTGCATTAAGCTCCACTTGTAAAATACTTCAACTCTGCAGCAATTGTTACCACTTTAGTGGTGGCTGTGCCTAATGGGACGTTTCCTAGGGTCTCCTTGCGTTTTCTATGTGTATCATGTTTCCTGCCATTGATTTCAATAGGGCTCAGAATGTGTTGAACAATTCAGCGAACACCTTACATTCAGCGAACCAAACTGAACCTGAACCTTCACGTGTTCGCTCATCTCTAGGGTTAACCCTAAACTGAGAAGATATATTCTGTCTCACATGTTCTACTCTATCAGAAAATCTATCAAATGTTGTGCTTGTTATTTTTTTTTACAACTTATGGATAGAGGCTGGCTCTCTGTCTATTAGAGAGGTGCTCAAGGGAAACAGGGATATAATTCAAGTACAACAAACCCGGCACACTCAGAGTTGAGAAAAGAGCATTTAGTTTCTTTTAGAATTTTTTATTATTTTCTATGTATAGTTCATGAGAAAATCAGACGTTTCGGCTCAACACGAGCCTTCATCAAGTGATTCACAGTGGGGAATCAGTACAATGTCTCCTGTCCTTATTGTTGTGGAGTGGGCTGCATGGTGGCACAGGTATGTGGAGCGGACCCAGGAGCGCTTGTGTTATTTTTATTTGGCATGTACTGTATATACAGTTAGGGCCAGAAATATTTGGACAGTGACACAAGTTTTGTTATCTTAGCTGTTTACAAAAACATGTTCAGAAATACAATTATATATATAATATGGACTGAAAGTGCACACTCCCAGCTGCAATATGAGAGTTTCCACATCCAAATCGGTGAAAGGGTTTAGGAATCATAGCTCTGTAATGCATAGCCTCCTCTTTTTCAAGGGACCAAAAGTAATTGGACAATGGACTCTAAGGGCTGCAATTAACTCTGAAGGCGTCTCCCTCGTTAACCTGTAATCAATGAAGTAGTTAAAAGGTCAGGGGTGGATTCCAGGTGTGTGGTTTTGCATTTGGAAGCTGTTGCTGTGACCAGACAGCATGCGGTCAAAGGAACTCTCAATTGAGGTGAAGCAGAACATCCTGAGGCTGAAAAAAAGAAGAAATCCATCAGAGAGATAGCAGACATGCTTGGAGTAGCAAAATCAACAGTTGGGTACATTCTGAGAAAAAAGGAATTGACTGGTGAGCTTGGGAACTGTAAAAGGCCTGGGCGTCCACGGATGACAACAGTGGTGGATGATTGCCGCATACTTTATTTGGTGAAGAAGAACCCGTTCACAACATCAACTGAAGTCCAGAACACTCTCAGTGAAGTAGGTGTATCTGTCTCTAAGTCAACAGTAAAGAGAAGACTCCATGACAGTAAATACAAAGGGTTCACATCTAGATGCAAACCATTCATCAATTCCAAAAATAGACAGGACAGAGTTACATTTGCTGAAAAACACCTCAAGAAGCCGCTCAGTTCTGGAAAAGTATTCTATGGACAGATGAGACAAAGATCAACCTGTACCAGAATGATGGGAAGAAAAAAGGGAACGGCACATGATCCAAGGCACACCACATCCTCTGTAAAACATGGTGGAGGCAACGTGATGGCATGGGCATGCATGGCTTTCAATGGCACTGGGTCACTTGTGTTTATTGATGACATAACAGCAGACAAGAGTAGCCGGATGAATTCTGAAGTGTACCGGGATATACTTTCAGCCCAGATTCAGCCAAATGCTGCAAAGTTGATTGGACGGCGCTTCATAGTACAGATGGACAATGACCCCAAGCATACAGCCAAAGCTACCCAGGAGTTCATGAGTGCAAAAAAGTGGAACATTCTGCAATGGCCAAGTCAATCACCAGATCTTAACCCAATTGAGCCGCATTTCACTTGCTCAAATCCAGACTTAAGACGGAAAGACCCACAAACAAGCAAGACCTGAAGGCTGCGGCTGTAAAGGCCTGGCAAAGCATTAAGAAGGAGGAAACCCAGCGTTTGGTGATGTCCATGGGTTCCAGACTTAAGGCAGTGATTGCCTCCAAAGGATTCGCAACAAAATATTGAAAATAAAAAATATTTGTTTGGGTTCTGTTTATTTGTCCAATTACTTTTGACCTCCTAAAATGTGGAGTGTTTGTAACGAAATGTGTACAATTCCTACATTTTCTATCAGATATTTTTGTTCAATCCTTCAAATTAAACGTTACAATCTGCACTTGAATTCTGTTGTAGAGGTTTCATTTCAAATCCAATGTGGTGGCATGCAGAGCCCAACTCGCCAAAATTGTGTCACTGTCCAAATATTTCTGGCCCTAACTGTACGAGGTGAGAGAGACATGTAGTCACTTTAAATATGGAAAGCCAAGATGTCATCAATATTTGACTGAAAGCTAAGAACATAGATTAAACTTTCCTGCTGCATTGTGGGTTATTGAAATCTTATCTCCTCTGATTTGCTATCTCAAGACAGTGAACCAACAACTGCTGAGCCACAGCCCAGGGAGAGTGAAGACTCGCCTTCTGCCTTCGGTAAGTTGGGACGTAACAAAGGGAAAGTTTTCAGTTATTACAATAAAAAATATATAGAGTTGATTTTTATCTCTGCACATAAATTGCATTTTTTGTAATTATTTTTGCAGCTGAAATTCCTAATCCTGATGATCTTGGAGACTTCCAAACTTTCAGTGTCTATGACCCGTTAGCTGATCTGAGTGAAGAACCTCTAAGTCCTCCCCCAGCAGGAGGTATGAAGATGTACTAGGCTCCGTCATTTTATAATGACTGTGTTACACACAGGAAATTACCGTATATACTCGTGTATAAGCCGACCCGTGTATAAGCCGACCCCCCTACTTTTGCCCCAAAAATCTGGAAAAACCTATTGACTCGTGTATAAGCCGAGGGTGGACCCCAGCACAGTTATACAGCCCCCAGCAGTGTGGTATACAGGCCCCCCAGTGGTAGTATACAGCAGCCCCAGTGGTAGTATACAGATTCCCCAGCAGCCCCAGTGGTAGTATACAGATTCCCCAGCAGCCCCAGTGGTAGTATACAGGAGCCCCAGCAGCCCCAGTGGTAGTATACAGGAGCCCCAGCAGCCCCAGTGGTAGTATACAGGAGCCCCAGCAGCCCCAGTGGTAGTATACAGGAGCCCCAGCAGCCCCAGTGGTAGTATACAGGAGCCCCAGCAGCCCCAGTGGTAGTATACAGCAGCCCCAGTGGTAGTATACAGGAGCCCCAGCAGCCCCAGTGGTAGTATACAGCAGCCCCAGTGGTATACAGCAGGCCCCCAGGGGTACATATAGCAGCCCCCAGGGGGTACCCAGCAGCCCCCTGGGGGTACCAACAGCCCCCAGGGGGTACCAACAGCCCCCAGGGGGTACCCAGCAGCCCCCTGGGGGTACCAACAGCCCCCTGGGGGTACCAACAGCCCCCAGGGGGGACCAACAGCCCCCAGGGGGTACCAACAGCCCCCAGGGGGTACCCAGCAGCCCCCTGGGGGTACCAACAGCCCCCAGGGGGTACCAACAGCCCCCAGGGGGGACCAACAGCCCCCAGGGGGTACCCAGCAGCCCCCTGGGGGTACCAGCAGCCCCCTGGGGGTACCAACAGCCCCCAGGGGGGACCAACAGCCCCCAGGGGGTATCCAGCAGCCCCCTGGGGGTACCAACAGCCCCCAAAAGCTGGCACTGTCCCCCCTTGTAAGGCCTCCCCCTCCCGCTACTTATACATTACCATCCCGGTGTTCTGATCGGCGCCGCTCCTCGTGCTGCGTCGCCGTCTTCATCCTCCCGCGCTGGCTGCATCCAGGATCTCCGGCGGTCGCGCGATGACGTCATATCGCTGCGACCGCCGGAGAACCCGGATGGATGCAGCGAGCGCGGACGGGAGGATGAAGACGGCGACGCAGCACGAGGAGCGGCGCCGATCAGAACACCGGGATGGTAATGTATAAGTAGCGGGAGGGGGAGGCCTTACAAGGGGGGACAGTGCCAGCTTTTGGGGGGGGCCATATGCACTGCTTCCCCCTGCGCTGATTGACAGGGGGAAGCAGTGCATATATAATGAGCGGCCCCACGTGACGGGGCCGCTCATACAGCAGCCCCCCCCCGCCTCCTCCAGCCTCCACAGCCCCCACCACACAGCCCCCACCACACGGGTCTACCGTATAGACCCGTGTATAAGCTGAGGGGGGGACTTTTCAGCCCAAATTTTGGGCTGAAAAACTCGGCTTATACACGAGTATATACGGTATATGTTTTTTCCCTTATAGCAGTGATGTCAAAACTTTCAGTGTCTATGACCCGTTAGCTGATCTGAGTGAAGAACCTCTAAGTCCTCCCACAGCAGCAGGTATGAAGATGTACTAGGCGCCATCAGTTTATAATGACTGTGTTACACACAGGAAATTATATGTTTTTTCCCTTATAGCAGTGATGTCAGAACTTTCAGTGAGCAGAAAAGGAAGAAGTTCAGATTATATAAAAAATAAAAGTCTTAACTATTTATTAATGTCCTACATCTAGATATTTCAATAACTAGAAGGATGGGAACAGGGGCAGGCACTTGATGGCCTGGTGCCTCGGGCAGGAAAGGGGTCTGGGCCTTTTTATGCAGACAAAGCTACACATTGACCATGCCGTACATATATGTATACCGTTGAAACCAGAAGTTTCCATCCACTATCTAAATTAAGAGATAAAGGAAGCGCACATAGAGTAGTACCTCTATTATACAGGTCCCACAGACCCGAAATGGTTAAACTCACCTGATGTAGTTGTGAATGTCACAACTACAATAAAAGCACACAGGAGGTCGCTGCAGGCTCCCAGCTGAGAATTGAAGAATCCAGATAAGGGTGAAAAGAGCTGGGATGAGACTCCACACTGACCACAAAGATAGACCTGGTTTATCTTTGTGGTCAGCGCAGCGTCTCATCCCAGCTCTTTTCACTCTTATCTGGATTCATCCACTATATAAAAAGACACATATGCTTGTTCTTCTCACTATCTGACATGAAATCAGAATAAACCTTTCCCATTTTCAGTCAATTCAGATTATCATTATTATTTGCCAAATGCCAGAATAATGAGAGAAAGTTTTAAGGCATTTTTATTTCTTTCTCCAAAGTCACAAGTTTACATACACTGAGATTACTATGCCTTTAAATCATGCTACATGAGTCACATATCCAGGGGCATTGAGGTTTCCATTGATGAAGAATGGCCCCACTATCTTTGTACTCCATACACCACACCAGACCATCAATGTCTGTATCCAGCAGTTTGGAGGGATCTATCCACTGCGGGTTAGTGTCAGGCCAGTAGCGCTGGGTTTGTTGGTAACTTCACTATTCACAGTAAAGTTTGCCTCATCCTTCATCTGAAGGGAATTGTCTATGCTGTGAAGATACAAGATGTGCAGCATCTGACACAGCGGATCCTGGAGGCCTGTGCAGCATCTGACACAGCGGATCCTGGAGGCCTGTGCAGCCTCTGACACAGCGGATCCTGGAGGCCTGTGCAGCCTCTGACACAGCGGATCCTGGAGGCCTGTGCAGCATCTGACACAGCGGATCCTGGAGGCCTGTGCAGCCTCTGACACAGCGGATCCTGGAGGCCTGTGCAGCCTCTGACACAGCGGATCCTGGAGGCCTGTGCAGCATCTGACACACCGGGTCCTGGAGGCCTGTGCAGCATCTGGCACAGCGGATCCTGAAGGCCTGTGCAGCATCTGACACAGCGGATCCTGGAGGCCTGTGCAGCATCTGACACACCGGGTCCTGGAGGTCTGTGCAGCCTCTGACACAGTGGATCCTGGAGGTCTGTGCAGCCTCTGACACAGTGGATCCTGGAGGCCTGTGCAGCATCTGACACAGCGGATCCTGGAGGCCTGTGCAGCCTCTGACACAGCGGATCCTGGAGGTCTGTGCAGCCTCTGACACAGCGGATCCTGGAGGTCTGTGCAGCCTCTGACACAGCGGATCCTGGAGGTCTGTGCAGCCTCTGACACAGCGGATCCTGGAGGCCTGTGCAGCCTCTGACACAGCGGATCCTGGAGGCCTGGGCAGCCTCTGACACAGCGGATCCTGGAGGTCTGTGCAGCCTCTGACACAGCGGATCCTGGAGGTCTGTGCAGCCTCTGACACAGCGGATCCTGAAGGCCTGTGCAGCATTTTTCTGCGGTGTTGCTATCAGTGTGTCAGGAGTGGGATAAGAGGGTTGAATTGACAATTCAACACAATGGGCAGCACTGTGAACACATTGTATAAGTGGTCAAAAACTCGTAAATAACTCATGAAAGAATAAAGTTACGTTAAAACCAAGCACAACATTGTTTACTTATGAAATTCTCAACATTTTTTATGTGTCACATGACCCTCTTCCCATTGAAAGAAATAAAGTTGGATCCAAAATGGCCGACTTCAAAATGGCCGCCATGGTTAGCACCCATCTGGAAAAGTTTTCCCCCTCCCATATTCTAATGTGCCACATTCAGGAAATTGATATCACCAACTATTCCCATTTTATTTAGGTGCATCTATATAATGGCCCCCCTGTACATACATACACACACATACAGCTTTAAATATTAGATGATGGTAATCCTAATTGACGTAAAACGGGAAAGGTTTACCTTGATTTCATTACAAACATAACACTGTATACTTATATACACTAAATATATATATATATATATATATATACAGTACAGAGCAAAAGTTTGGACACCCCTTCTCATTCAAAGAGTTTTCTGTATTTTCATGACTATGAACATTGTAGATTCACACTGAAGGCATCAAAACTATGAATTATCACATGTGGAATTATAGACTGAACAAAAAAGAGTGAAACACCTGACAATATGTCTTATATTCCAGGTTCTTCACAGTAGCCGCCTTCTGCTGTAATTACTGCTTTGCACACTCTTGGCATTCTCTGGATGAGCTTCAAAGCAGCAAAGCCCCCCCCCACACCCTCACACCTCCTCCTCCACACCCCCACACCATCAACCTCCTCCTCCACACCCCCACACCATCACACCTCCTCCTCCATGCTTCACGGTGGGAACCAGGCATGTAAAGTCCATCCATTCACCTTTTCTGTGTTGCACAAAGACATGGTGGTTGGAACCAAAGATCTCAAATTTGGACTCATCAGAGAAAGCACAGATTTCCACTGGTCTAATGTCCGTTCCTTGTGTTCTTTAGCCCAGACAAGTCTCTTCTGTTGCCTGTCCTTAGCAGTGGTTTCCTAGCAGCTATTTTACCATGAAGGCCTGCTGCACAAAGTCTCCTCCTAACAGTTGTTGTAGAGAGGTGTCTGCTGCTAGACCTCTGTGTGGGAATGACCTGGTCTCTAATCTGAGCTGCTGTTAAACTGTGATTTCTGAGGCTGGTGACTCGGATGAACTTATCCTCCACAGCAGAGGTGACTCTTGATCTTCCTTTCCTGAGGCGCTCCTCATGTCAGCCAGTTTCTTTGTAGCACTTGATGGTTTTTGCACTTAGGGACACTTTCAAACTTTTCTCAATGTTTCGGACTGACTGACCTTCATTTCTTACAGTAATGATGGACACTCGTTTTTCTTAGCTCCTTTTCTCTTGCCATAATACAAATTCTCCCAGTCTGTTCAGTAGGACGATCAGCTATGTCTCCACCAGACTCTGCACAACACAACTGATGGTCCCAACCCCATTTATAAGGCCAGAAATCCCATTTATTAACCCTGACAGGGCACCTGTGAAGTGAAGACCATTTCTGGTGACTACCTCTTGAAGCTCATCCAGAGAATGCCAAGAGTGTGCAAAGCAGTAATCACAGCAAAAGAAAGAACCTAGAATATAAGACATATTGTCAGTAGTTTCACACTTATTTGTTCAGTCTATAATTCCACATGTGATAATTCATAGTTTTGATGCCTTCAGTGTGAATCTACAATTTGGAAAATACAGAAAAATCTTTGAATGAGAAGATGTGTCCAAGCTTTTGGTCTGTCTTATATCTATATATATATATATATATATACATACATACATATATAGGAGAGGGTGAGGTCAGTAATGCCAAGAGACTCAAGAATTTGAAGTAAGAGGGAGCGGTCAACAGTGTCGAAGGCAGCAGAGAGGTCGAGAAAGATGAGGACGGAATAGGGTCGTTTGCTCTTGGCGATCAGAAGGTCGTTAGTGACTTTGGTTAGGGCTGTTTCGGTGGAGTGGTGAGGTCAGAAGCCGGATTGTAGGCGATCAAAGAGAGCACAGGAAGAGAGGTGGGAGGACAGTTCGGAATAGACGTAGTAGGTTTTTGGATTGATGGCTTTCTTTCATCACTATAGGTGTTCCTGATGCAGGCCCACCAAGAGGCCCACCGACAGCTGCGTCACGCCACGGCCCAGCTACAGGTGCATGGTGCCATGATCCAGAGGGTCCTTGAGCACCAGGAAGCCCATGGGCCTGGGGGCCAACATTACTGATGCTGCGGGACTCCAAATGTGTCATGTTGGGATAGCACAAATTTGTTTTTGTCATGTTGACAAGGTTGTTGTTGCTGTTTTGTTTCACTGCATTGTTGTAACTTAGGGACACAATGTGTCCACATTAAAGGGGATAAAATCCCTGTTTTAGGCTCAGGCCTTATACCTTTAAAAAAAAAAAAAAAATAATAAATAAGGTTCAAATTGTTACGCCTTTAGGCACACTGAAAAAAAACCATAAAGGGATGTTGCAAAATAAAGGTTGCAACAATCTCACAACATGTTGTGGTTGTGTTATTTACCATAATGACGCTACTTCATTGTAGCAAAGTATAAGTTAACACCATGTAGCACCCAAAAAGGGGTAAAATGTCTGTATTGGGTTCCCAGAACTGACGTGTGTTGTGCATCCCTCAAAATACACACAGGACAAACACAACACACTGCCTGCCTGCAGTCACACATACCCAATGGTCATTTTGGCTTTATGCCGCCTAAAGACCAAACCTATGTGTACACCACAGTTAACCAATGCACAAGCCCTAAATAATTGACTTTGCCCCGTGGTTGGGTTTCCAATTGCTGGACCCTTGTATTTTACACAGAACATCTCCCTTAACCTGTGAATGCCACACATGAATTACAAATGTAACATCATTCATATACCTCACCATGTCGTAATGTGTGTATGGCGGGAAAACGTGTAACACATCTGTCTCTTGCCTTCAACACACCGTTAAATTGGGGAGAAATACCCATTAGTAGGTGGCCAATAACACGGACTATTATCGTATATACTCGTGTATAAGCCTAGTTTTTCAGCACAAAAAAATGTGCTGAAAAGTCCCCCCTCGGCTTCTACACGACTCATAGGTGTATACAGGCCGCCCGCCCCCCCATCGGTATACAGGGCCCACCCTTGCTGCCGCACACCTGTAAAGTAATACATCATTATACTTCTCCCTGTCGCCGTCGTCGCTCTGACACTGCGCTCGTCCGGGTCTTCATGCTTTTCCTCCAGCGCACAGACAATGACATCATTGCCTGCGCCCGCCGGAGGAGGAAGCAGGAAGAAGCATGAAGACCCGGAGGAGCGCGGTGTCAGAGCGGCGGCGACAGCGACAGGGAGAAGTATAATGATGTATTACTTTACAGGTGTGCTGCAGCAAGGGGGGGCGCCTGTATACCACTGGGGCCTGGGGCTGCTGTATATACTACTGGGGAGGCTGCTGTATACCACTGTGGCTGCTGTATATACCACTGGGGAGGCTGCTGTATACCACTGGGGCTGCTGTATATACTGCTGGGGCCTGTATATACCACTGGGGAGGCTACTGTAATACTGCTGGGGCCTGTATATACCACTGGGGAGGCTGCTGTATACCACTGGGGCTGCTGTATATACCACTGGGGAGGCTGCTGTAATACTGCTGGGGCCTGTATATACCGCTGGGGAGGCTGCTGTATACCACGTATACCACTTGGGCTTCTGTAATACTGCTGGGGCCTGTATATACCACTGGGGCTGCTGTATATACTACTGGGGAGGCTGCTGTATACCACTGTGGCTGCTGTATACTACCACTGGGGGGCCTGTATACCACACTGCTGGGGGCTGTATACCTGTGCTGGGGTCCACCCTCGGCTTATACATGAGTCAATAGGTTTTCCCAGGTTTTGGGGGCAAAAGTAGAGGGGTCGGCTTATACACGGGTCGGCTTATACACGAGTATATACAGTATTTTTTGCAAGCATTTTAATTCAAAAACAAATCAAAAGTATAGCAAAAAAAGGCTCTCTCCCCAAATACAACACGAGGCAAAAAAAAAAAAAAACATCACAATTGTTGGAAGCGTCCCCAATACTGTTGGTGTGCAGCTGCAGGATCTGACGTGGCTGCTTCTCCAACATGCCTTGCGGGAAGTGGGGGTGGTCGATGCTGAGTTAAAGGTCTACCAAGATCCCTCGGCACCTCAGGAGTAAATCCAGGCACAAACATAGCCAGCGGCGGCTGCTGATGGGACACTGACGGCTGCTGGGGGGGCTGAGCCAAGATGGTCTGTGAGTTCAGTGTCTCATTCTCAACCTCCTCCAGGGCTAGTTAGATCACCCTCTCGAGGTCAGTACGTTGTTGATGGTCCAGCCGGGACACCCGTTCACTAACTAGCTGCCCAATCCCAGTGAAAGGGATCCTCTCCATGTTAAGCATCACCCTCTTAGCCCAATCGCCCGGCTGGGTAGGGGGTGGCAATGGTCTCCGAAGCCTCACCCCTTCACTGGGCCGAGGATGCTGCACGGCGGCACTGAGATCAGGCTCCAAAATCCCCCCAGATGTTGTTGAGGGTCGTTCGCCAACGGGTTTCCCCCCTTCCCCCCCAGGCTGGACCCAAAGTCTTGTGGGCCCTGTAAACTTGAAACAAAAAGTTACAACATAATTTATCCATTGACATATCATCAATGCATTACTACCAAACGGCTATTAGTAGTGTTTGTGTGTGAAATGATGAGTTCAAAGTGTGCCCATTAGTGTGGGGTAAAAATATGGCTAACATGACAGTGATTACTCACATAAGTAACCACCATGGACATGCATATGTGTTCACACAAGCATACAATCTTTCCGATGGCACAAACCGGTGCAACAACACCTAAACATACTGTGCACTGTACACCACACGCTGATATGTTTGTCAAGTTAAACACAACACAAGTGTATCCAACCACCATTGAAGACTGTGATGACACAAAGACATTATGAAGTACCTCTTGTGGCGGAGCCGGGTCTTGGGGAGTGGCGGAGGAGGATTGTCCTAGGTCCCTGCTGCACAGTGTAGTCGGAGGAAGATGCTGGTCCCGGAGGAAATGGAGGAGGTTAAAGTACCACAAGCGTGGCCCATACACCTCCCCCATTGCACTCCCAAACTGCATAGATTTATCAACTTCATTGGCCTCCCTCTTATGCACTGTGCGCAGGTTCTAGATCTTCTTCAGCACAAACTCCTTATCCACCCTCTCCCCAGGGTGGTGCTGCTGGGAGATGGTGATAAGCTCGTCATACGCCACTCCCTTCACCTGATGGTTCTTGTAATCAGGCGATGTGGTCCGCCACAGGCACTCTAGCTCCTGGTACTTGGCTATGAAGGCCCGAACAAAATCCTGGTTCTCTGCCATCTGCAAAATGAGAGGTATGACATGAACACACACACACATGTATGTATCATGTTGTTTCATGTGTGCAAACCTGGGTACATGTGGTCCTGTCCACACATCAATTGGCTACCACAAATATATAAAAAAAAATAAACACAGTACTCAGGCAAGAAAACACACATTAAGATAAATGCCACTACAGTCCGTACATATGCCTATATGGTAATGGAGGAGAATAATGTGAACTTAGGTTTACTTTTGCAAAGGCTCACAGGCAATGGACATTCTTGTAGGTATGATGTATAATTTACAGCAAACTGAACCATGATTTGGTTTGAGATACTTTACAAGCACATGCCCTTTATACGTACATTCATCAATAGTGTGGGCTGCAACATATATGGTGTTTACTCTGCCATTATATGGCATTAAGGGGATGCTCATAGCAGTTATGAAGGCTACATGGCCCATTAGGACACATACATAGTATAACCTAACACCAACAACATTACCACATGGTGGAGGAGTGAGTGCGAATCACAGCCCATACAGAAAGAAGAGATGACGAGGTGTTGAGGGCAGAATTCAATCACAAATCCATCAGTCACTCCTAATTGGTATATTTAGGCAAATTACGCACGTCTGCGTTATCGCAAGTAAATGATACGGACACCAGAGCCGTCTCAAGCCTTACTCATCATGCCTACGCCAAGATCAAGCACTGCGCAGACTTTTATTGAAACACACATTTTTGTACAGAAAGCAAGAGGCGTGTTAGAATTCTGGAACTTTCTACAAAATAATCATCTCCTAATTGGTCAATCCTTATCTAGTTATTTGAATCCTAAATTCCTTTCTTAATAAACTGCATAAAGCGTGGGCGCCATCTAGTGTATAACAGACAACATAACATTTCAAATTAGAATTTATAAAAAGAGAGAGAAAAAATGGTGTGATATTTAACTCTATAAATTCCATCCTCAACAGATTCCCCCTAAATACACACCTTTTTCTCCAAAAATCTATAATATACCTCCATGCACATGGGTTTGGTGCATAAAAGTCTTTCTTCACCTTATTTTACTTTTTATTCAAAATAGATTGAATAATAAGGGACACTTAGAATTCTCATTAATATTCCCATAACCCACCCCCTGTTCTCTTAAACCAATTTGCAGGGTTAAATATTAAAAACATATCACTTCACAAAGCATAGCCTATTCTTAATAATACCTTACACAGCATTTTATACTCTAGAGAATAGACGTGAAATAGCCAGGACAAGGTGAGATTAGATGGGGGTTAGGTGGGGTTAGGCTAATATATCTATCTCTGTTAGTAATAATTAGTCCTTTGTCTTCTCTGTTGAGTCCATCCTTCTTCTTGACACGGTGCCATCTCTGGGCTCCTGGCATATAGGATATCTCTAGCTTCCCATGGTACAACCTGGCACCGGCACAGTAGTGACCAATCAGCTCCTTAGTTTCCTGGGCACCTCCGCACACTGTATCTTCTCTTCACACATCTGAAAAACACTTTGTTTACACATAGTAACATAGTAACATAGTAACATAGTTTTTAAGGTTGAAGGAAGACTTTAAGTCCATCTAGTTCAACCCATAGCCTAACATGTTGATCCAGAGGAAGGCAAAAAAAACCCCATGTGGCAACACTAATCTCCACATTGGGGGAAAAAATTCCTTCCTGACTCCAGATACGGCAATCAGACTAATTCCCTGGATCAACGCCCTATCAAAGAATCTAGTATATATAACTGGTAATATTATAGTTTTCAAGAAAGGCATCCAGGCCCCTCTTAAATGTTAGTAGTGACTCCCTCATTACAACATCATGTGGCAGAGAGTTCCATAGTCTCACTGCTCTTACAGTAAAGAATCCGCGTCTGTGATTATGATTAAACCTTCTTCCCTCCAGACGTAGAGGATGCCCCCTTGTCCCAGTCTCAGGCCTAAGAGTAAAGAGATCATTAGAAAGGTCTCTGTACTGCCCCCTCATATATTTGTACATTATTATAAGATCACCCCTAAGCCTTCGTTTTTCCAAGCTAAATAACCCCAAGTTTAATAACCTGTCTTGGTATTGCAGACCCCTTAGTCCTCTAATAACTTTTGTCGCTCTTCTCTGGACCCGCTCTAGTTCAGCTATGTCTTTCTTATACACCGGAGACCAGAATTGTACACAGTATTCTAAGTGTGGTCGCACTAGTGACTTGTATAGAGGTAAAATTATGTTCTCCTCATGAGCATCTATGCCTCTTTTAATACATCCCATTATTTTATTTGCCTTTGCAGCAGCTGCCTGACACTGGCCACTAAATGTGAGTTTGTCATCTACCCATACACCCAGGTCTTTTTCAGTGATAGTTTTGCCCAGTGTTTTATAATGAAGCACATAATTATACCCTTTGTTTCCTCTGCCCAAGTGCATGACTTTACATTTATCCCCATTAAAGCGCATTTGCCATTTAGCAGCCCAAGCTTCTAGTTTACATAAATCCTCCTGTAATATAAAATTGTCCTCCTCTGTATTGATTACCCTGCAGAGTTTAGTGTCATCTGCAAATATTGAGATTCTACTCTGTATGCCCCCTACAAGGTCATTAATAAATATATTAAATAGAAGCGGGCCCAACACTGACCCCTGTGGTACCCCACTGTTAACTGTGACCCATTCTGAGTGTGTTCCATTAATAACCACCCTTTGTTTCCTATCACTAAGCCAGTTCTTAACCCACTTACACATATTTTCCCCTATCCCCATTGCCCTCATTTTATGTATCAACCTTTTGTGTGGCACCGTATCAAAAGCTTTTGAAAAGTCCATATACACCACATCCACTGCATTTCCTTGGTCCAGTCCAGAACTTACTTCTTCATAGAAGCTTATTAGATTAGTTTGACAGGAACGGTCCCTCGTAAAACCATGTTGATAATGGGTCATGAGGTTATTTTTGTTCAGATACTCCAGTATAGCATCTCTTAGAAAACCCTCTAGGATTTTACCCACAGTAGAGGTTAAGCTTACTGGCCTATAATTTCCAAGTTCAGTTTTTGTCCCCTTTTTGAATATTGGCACCACATTTGCTATACGCCAGTCCTGTGGTACAGACCCTGATATTATGGAATCTTTAAATATTAAAAATAATGGTCTATCTATGACAGTACTTAATTCCTGCAGCACTCTGGGGTGTATCCCATCTGGGCCCGGGGATTTGTCAATTTTAGTGATTTTTAGACGATGCCGTACTTCCTCTTGGGTTAAGCAGGTGACGTTTAATTGAGAATTTTTGTTATCACTGATCATATTGTCTGTCATGGGATTTTCTTGTGTAAATACTGTTGAAAAAAAGTCATTTAGCATATTTGCTTTTTCCTCATCCTCATCCACCATTTCACCCAGACTATTTTTAAAGGGGCCAACACCATCATTTTTTAGTTTCTTACTATTTATGTAGTTAAAAAATATTTTGGGATTCTTTTTACTTTCTCTGGCAATGAGTCTCTCTGTCTCAATCTTTGCTACCTTGATTTGCTTTTTACAAATGTTATTTAATTTTCTGTATTTATTTAATGCTTCATCACTACCTACTTGCTTTAATTCCCTAAATGCTTTCTTTTTGTCACATATTGCACTTCTTACCGCTTTATTTAGCCATAGTGGTTTCCTCCTATTTCTAGCATGCTTATTCCCATAGGGTATATATTGTGCACAGGTCCTATTCAGGATGCTAATAAACATCTCCCATTTGTGTTGTGTACTTTTATGTCTCAGGACATCGTCCCAGTTTATTGCACTAAGATCATCTCTCAACCGTTGGAAATTTGCCTTCCTGAAGTTTAGTGTCCTTGTGGCCCCTCTACTACACGTCTTAGTAAAGGATACTTGAAAGCTTATTAAGTTATGATCACTATTACCCAAGTGACCTCCAACCCGTATATTTGATATGCGGTCTGGCCTGTTGGTTAATATTAGGTCCAGCAGTGCCCCCCTTCTTGTTGGGTCCTGAACCAGTTGTGAAAGGTAATTGTCTCTTATAGTTTTCAAAAACTTATTACCTTTGCTAGAACTGCAGGTTTCTGATCCCCAATGTATTTCAGGGTAGTTGAAGTCCCCCATAATAATGACTTCTCCCTGAGTCGCTGCTTCATCTATTTGCTTTATGAGGATATTCTCCTCCACTTCCATTATTGTTGGGGACTTATAACAAACCCCTATCAGTAATTTATTATTTTTTCCCCCTCCCCTTATCTCCACCCACAGAGACTCTACATTTCCATGAGATTCACCTATATTATCACGCAGGATGGGTTTTAAGGATGATTTTACGTATAAACATACACCTCCTCCTCGCCTATTTGTACGGTCATTTCTGAACAGACAATAGCCCTGTAAATTAACAGCCCAGTCATGACTCTCGTCCAGCCAAGTCTCCGAAATCCCCACCATGTCATAATTATTTTCCAACAAAATCAATTCTAATACCTTTGGTTCATGGATGAGAGGGGGAGAAGAAAGAGAGAGAGAGAGAGAAACATAGAGAGAGAGAAGAGGAAAGTGAATGAGAGAGGGAGAGATATAGCTATTGGATACTAGGTTAAGGGAAAAACGTATTGTTTCTCATCTAGAGCATTAGTGGAAAAGCGTCCCCAACAGTTTGTCCTCCCTAAACAAAAAAGTTTTCCCCTAAAGGTCCTTCGAGACTGTCCATGTGATGGGGAAGGGGAAGTGGATTTCTTCATCCAGACACCTTAGAGACTCCTTCCTTGTAAAGGGCCCCCGGGCACCTGAACCCTACACTAGCCTCACATGGAGTTCTCCCATTATCCCTAAATCAGCTCCATATCACTGCAATAATCAACAGTTTATTCTAAAAAGAAATAATTAATTTAGATTCTACAGTTAGTATAGAAGAAATTATTTTCGCTATTCATTGGCTGTTTTCAGAGTCCAATCTGTTGAAGGGGAAAGAAACCTCAAAACATATTAGAAACGGCCTGGGGAATTGTGTATCAGTTTTACACTATTAGTAACATATAACCTTAAAGATACAAGACTCATTCTCCCTTGAACATTTATCATATACCACTATCATTATGGAGGGTATACAAAGGATATGGACTTCTTAAATATCTGCAAAGAAGCACAGTTATCCACAAGAGAAAAGAGATACACAACAAAATCATACAAGAACCATATTATGTACTCCTGTACTTACTTATTCTAAAAACATTTTAACCAGGGTATGTTTAACATTCTATAATACCTTATATAGGAAAAAGAGATTTACACATATTGGGACAATTTTTATACAGTTTTCTTGGTTTCCTTGTCCGCTCACTATTTGCAATTTCCAAAACCCATGGAGCGATCGCCGCTCGAAGCCCGTACCTTTCTGAGTTGTGTTGTGTGCAAGAATAATGCAGGATAGTATACACAGCTTACCTGTACCAGGAGTGAACTAGGAGGTACTCACCTGATCTCACCCGTGACCTATTTTGAGGCGTAAAGTGAGGCCAAGCAGAAACCATTCTAACCTTTGCTGATGAGAGACATCATGGCCTGCCCTGTCCCCTCTCACGACTCCTAGTTTAACACTGTTAGTGGTTCGGTCAGTCCCTATAAGGCAGTCGACTATAGAGAGGGCTCAGGCCGCCAGACGCAACCCGGCTGGGATGGGGCAACCACCCGCCGCTACCTTTCCTACCTTTTATTGTAGCTTGCCTTCTGCCTCCGAGAGGACAGGACACCTGTGGTGATTGTCAGTATGATTATACCATCCTAGACTGATAACATAATATTTACCTCACCGTGATATACCAATTCTGCATTTAGTAGGCTTACCGTATTGTTAAGGAATTCTTCAACCGGAAATCGCTCCATTCGCTCAGAAAGTGCAAATCAGAACCAAACATTCTGATAACCTCATGTGAGGATTCTACCTGCGTCCAATGTAAGAAATCATATCTCCTATACCTGAAAAACAACTCAAAAATCTATTAATATCAAAGATCAGAAAATTCTTATTCAACAATCTAATTACAATTCTTTATTAACTATATTAATAACTAGACAAAAATAATACAGCGCTGCAGAATATGTTGGCGCTATATCCAGAACCATTTGGATTCAGTTTTCACTCCATCCCTCCTCCCTCACATGAGAAACTCAGAACAAATAGAAACATTCTCACATCACCGCCAGGTGTGGGGAAACTGCAGACAAAGAAATACTTTGATAAGAATACTAGGCAGATATGAGAGTACCGTACATTACTCCCTTTTTATTCTCATGTATATTGTTAACCTTGGAAAGATACATATATCACTGTGAAACTCCTAATTCACCCACCCTCCTTTTTTTTTTTTTTCTTTCTCTCACAGCAAAATCATTATCTCTAAAGAGCACAGAGGGGAGGGGGGAGCAGAGACAGGCACACAGGACAAAGCCATTCCTAGCTAGTTTTTACAAATACTGTTAACCCTTCCATTCCTGTAGTTACGTACAACTAATAACTCCAGTCATTACCTAAAATCTGTGACTTAATATCTAACTCCTCATTTCACTTAATTTCTAACACTTCAAAAACTTTTCATAACAGGAGTTTTCCAAATTAGAAAATTTGATAACTGTAAGCAAAAATACATATCTACTCAATATTTATCTGTCGGTATACAGAAACTTTGGCTGCGGGAGTAGGAGTGGATGTGGGATTGGAGATAACTTGGGGTAGGATATAGTAGATTCTGTTGATATTGTCGTTATTGTGGGGCAGTGATTACATCATTGGAGATGCTCTGGAATTGGTTCCGTGGTGTCCCCGCTGGCGGGACCGGCACTCCCTTCTCATGTGGCCTTGTTTGCCACAGCACCAGCAGACCCGAGCTTCTCTGGACTGACGTCTATTCTGCTGTTGTGTCTGTATTCGTGGTTGCCATGGCTGAGGCATGTCATATTGCTGTTGTGTGGCTATATTCCCCCTGCCCACAGCTATCAATATCTGGTGTTCCCCCTTGGTGACAAACATCTTTGAGCATATAACATCATCATTCTCCCTTATGTCCTCCTGGAATGATAAATCAAAAGGTGGGTATATATACACATATTCTGAAGGGACAGTGGCTGCAGATAAAGTGGTATCTGGAAGTCCCGCATCGCTGCCAGCCTCACTAACATACAGTGGCACAAGTGTAGTTAGGTGTTGAGTCGGGGTGTAGTGCATCCCTTTAGCAGTGAGTACTGGAAGCAAGAGCGTTATTCGGCTGCCATTGGGTATAATAAGATAGCCGCCGCCGGAAGTCAGTGAGACATTATTTCTGGAAAAAGGGGATGGGGACAGCTGGTCTGGGAATGAATTGGCCGCTGCGGGTGGGCTAGTCAAGTCAGGAGAATGTAGAGTACACACTTGTGGGCCGTCACATGTCATACACATCTTTACCATTTACATCTGGTACCATTTCTCCTTGATCACTCATCACCTCAGTCACACCGGCAGGTGTCCTCTGCCCCTCCTTCTCCATTAACTCCTTCCTAAACTTTTTTGTGTTTATTTGCTCACACGGGGATTTGCCGGCAGCAGTCCCCAAGCAACCTTCTCTCTGGCGGCTTATACTCTCACGGGGGATTTGCCTCTAGCAGTCCCCAAACGACTCACCGCTCTCGGAAAGAGGCTATATTTTACTGAAAAGACGCAACATTATAACACCTGTGCCGTGTTTTTTATCGTGCAGCTGCCTACCGTCCTGGCGCAGCTCTCACCGACCCGTCTGAACGCTAATCGTCCTCCGGTACACTGGCCACCTGCCTCCTCCTCCCGAGGAGAACAACACACAACTTCTCACACACACGGAGACCACCCAGTCTCCAAGTTCCCTAAACTCCAGTGTTGAATAATGATGCGCCGCAACAGTAATACATATGCAAAATGGCCTTCCCTCCTCGTCCAACACAAGGAAAATATCTATACTTTCTATGTCTGATCTCTCAACGGGGCAGAGTACAGTGCATCATGACTGATGGAGTTGGGCGACGGTTTGTGCTTAATCACGTTCAACCCCCGCTATGGACAACCAGGTCAGTTACCGTCACCTTACACCCTCGTGCTCCGGCTGCACCCTTATGGATAACCGCCACCCCCCAAGTCACTGGCAAGTAATCACATATACATAATATACATGACACTTACCGTGATCTGGGGTTGATCAGGTCCCTTTGGTGGGCGGTGGGTCTCCGGCAGGAGTGCCGTGCGGGGCCACGGGGGTGCCTGGTTTCCTCACGGGGTCCCTGTTCAGGCGACAATTGTTGAGGGCAGAATTCAATCACAAATCCATCAGTCACTCCTAATTGGTATATTTAGGCAAATTACGCACGTCTGCGTTATCGCAAGTAAATGATACGGACACCAGAGCCGTCTCAAGCCTTACTCATCATGCCTACGCCAAGATCAAGCACTGCGCAGACTTTTATTGAAACACACATTTTTGTACAGAAAGCAAGAGGCGTGTTAGAATTCTGGAACTTTCTACAAAATAATCATCTCCTAATTGGTCAATCCTTATCTAGTTATTTGAATCCTAAATTCCTTTCTTAATAAACTGCATAAAGCGTGGGCGCCATCTAGTGTATAACAGACAACATAACATTTCAAATTAGAATTTATAAAAAGAGAGAGAAAAAATGGTGTGATATTTAACTCTATAAATTCCATCCTCAACAGAGGCAGAGTCATCAATACATACCATCAGTCCTGAAGTGCCAGAAGAGGAGACGCTACCACGTTGTGTTTCCATGTGCAACAGGCCGGATGTCCCACATCCATCTTTTAGAGGGTGCTCAACCAATCACATCGCAGCACAGTCCTCCAATCGGGACATCGGGCGTGGTAATGGCAAGGCAAGGTACAATTGGACGACGCAAGCGGGTTGTGATTGGTGGCTTCACACATAAAAATGGGGAACGGCTGAACGATGTTGTGTTTGCTGCCCAGAGCCTAGTGATGTGCACAACTGTTTGGGGATATTCTGGCATTTTAACTGCGTGTTGTAAATAGTCCTGCATGTAGACTTTGCGCTAATGACCACCAGGACCTCCTGGGCCATTCGGCCACTGTTACCACTTCCTTGTAGGCTATAGGCTACATATTCGGGACTGTGTGGGTGGTTGCAACATGTTGTTTTGTGCGTAGTCCGCGATCATCCATTTTGTGTCGGTAACCCGGTCTTGACAACAAGAGTGTTGGTAAGAAAAAATATGGGCTATATCCAAATGGCAGGAAATGTCGAAGCACCGGTTGCCCACACACATTGCAAGCTAACTGATTCCAGGACATGCAGCCTTGCTGATTGTACATCTGCCAGTTAGATGAAGACACAATAATGCATCTGCAAGCATTACCCTCTTGTGATGTGTAATGTAGTTGACCCAATTCAGTGTCTTTGCGGCGTGCAAAATACTTAGTTTACATACATAATGATTGTTGGCAGCCATGGGACACATCTTGGTCTTGAACTGCCTTTCTGGATGCCCATAATGTGACAGCTGTACATGAGTAGTATGAGTTCACATATGTGGAGTAGGTGTTATGTTAAATGTCATACTGTAGTGTGTTCAATAAGCAAGGTCAACAAGCATTAGATCAGGGGTCTCAAACTCCAGGCCTCGAGGGCCGCACACAGTGCAGGTTTTCAGGATTTCCATAGGATTTGACAGTTGGTAATCAAATGACCAACTGTCAAACTCTAAGGAAATCCTGAAAACCTGGACTGTGTGCGGCCCTCGAGGCCTGGAGTTTGAGACCCCTGCATTAGATGGTGTGTAACGTAACAGGCCAACCATGTAAGTGTGTATTGGAGGGGTATGACAGGACTATGTACGTGCTAGTTGATGAAGTTTGTTCTTGCTATGCCTCCATGTGCTTATACTTGTTATTTTTCCTTTCTCATTCTCAGAGCCTTGTTAACAGAGATTGAAGAAAGGATAGAGTATGTGGTAAGCGCTAGGGAATAATTACAGCTCCACGGCCAGTAGTAAATTACCTTTAGGCTTTAATAAAAATGTGTACAACACGCGGGTCCATTAACCACGATGCACTTCAACGCAGTATGCGTCTTTCTCAAGAAAAACGCATACTGCATTGAAATGCATCGTGGTTAATGGACCCCCGTGTTGTACACATTTTTATTAAAGCCTAAAGGTAATTTACTACTGGCCGTGGAGCTGTAATTATTCCCTAGCGCTTACCACATACTCTATCCTTTCTTCATTACCTTACATATCCTCCCTGCGGGGAGTGGGATGTGGAGCTGCTCTGGGCTACAGGACCTGGCCTTCGTCATTTAGATAATCCTCCTGAGCTGTCACGTGATCCTTGGCAACCGAGGAAAACGCTGAAGACGCCATTTTTCACATCATTCCAGAAGAGTGAAATTCATTATTTCAAAGACCTCGCAAGTGTGCAAGTTAATCCAGTTGTGCGGACAGCACAACTGGTCAAGGTGAGCAATACAAAAATATACCGAGGGTAATTATTGCAAACACAGTATGGCGCAAATTGGATTTTATTTTTTACATTTGATAACAGAGATTGGGTAGGGTCACATTGACAACCTAAATTGCATTCACCGCATCCGGATCCGGATGCGGTGAACGCAATGGCGGGCACACACATTTTTTTACAAAAATGTGTGCTGAATCCCGCACTGCGGTCACCGGATGGCTCAGGATGTGTAATCCTGAGCCATCCGGTAACTGCCGAGGTTGCGGATCCCGGCTATTGCCGGGATCAGCAAACCTAGTAAAGAGTTAAATTGATTGCTAAATGACTGTTTGAGGTCTGTAGGGGGGCTTAGACCCCCTACAGACCGGCCGCCCACTTCGGTGGCCTCCTACACTACAATATCCCCGATGGCACGGGCTCATCCGAGCCCGTGCAAGTCCCCACACCCCCAGCCCCCCGAATTACTATACCGGGGTGCCTGCACCCCTCTGGTATAGTTATTCCTGTATGTGTGGTAAATGATATATTAAAGTAATGTAGTTCATATTTACGGGTCTTCTCCTGGCTCCTGCAGTGTTGTGCTAAATCCATGGGCGGGGCTGTTTGCGGCAGCCTCCGCCCCCTCATTTCTCATGGCCGCCCCCTCTTTGCCTCATCCATTGATGTGAGGCCGGACGCGTCATGAAAGGGGCGGGGCGAATCGCGTCACACCGTGCGCCCCGCCCCTTTCATGACGCGTCCGGCCTCACATCAATGGATGAGGCAAAGAGGGGGCGGCCATGAGAAATGAGGGGGCGGAGGCTGCCGCAAACAGCCCCGCCCATGGATTTAGCACAACACTGCAGGAGCCAGGAGAAGACCCGTAAATATGAACTACATTACTTTAATATATCATTTACCACACATACAGGAATAACTATACCAGAGGGGTGCAGGCACCCCGGTATAGTAATTCGGGGGGCTGGGGGTGTGGGGACTTGCACGGGCTCGGATGAGCCCGTGCCATCGGGGATATTTTAGTGTAGGAGGCCACCGAAGTGGGCGGCCGGTCTGTAGGGGGGTCTAAGCCCCCCCTACAGACCTCAAACAGTCATTTAGCAATCAATTTAACTCTTTACTAGGTTTGCTGATCCCGGCAATAGCCGGGATCCGCAACCTCGGCAGTTACCGGATGGCTCAGGATTACACATCCTGAGCCATCCGGTGACCGCAGTGCGGTCCCGGCAAACGCTGCGAAAACTGCTGCCTGCATGATTTTTAACGCAGGCAGCAGTGCCGGATCCGGCCACCGGATGGCTTGTGAAGCCATCCGGTGTTTTGCATAGGCTCCTATGAGGAGCGTTTCCTGGTCCGGTTTTGAGCTTTTTTAAAGCTCAAAACCGGATCAGGATTTTGCAACAAAAACGGAAATGTGACCCTGGCCATTGGACGTCATGCATCGTTCCACAATGGCAGTAGTGGCTGTGTCCATGGTGGAGGATGCCTTGTTGACGGATGAGAGGACTGAGAGACTGCGGAGGCGTAGACGATGGTGTGTGTGGTCTCGGGCTTGGCTCCTGCAAAGGCGCCACTTGACTCACATGAATGATAGAAGGAGCGGTGTTAGAATGCGGTGCTAGGTAACACAAGATCAAGCCTTCATAGAATTACCTTAGGTTTATTACACAAAGCTTCGACACACAAATCGGCGTCTTTCTCAAGTGGATCCACTTGAGAAAGACGCCGATTTGTGTGTCAACGCGTTGTGGTCGCACCCTGCAGCTTTGTGTAATAAACTTAAGGTAATTCTATGAAGGCTTGATCTTGTGTTACCTAGCGCCGCATTCTAACACCGCTCCTTCTATCATTCATACCTATTCTCCCTTCGGGGAGCGCGGTGTAGCGAGCAGCTTGGGCATAGGACCTGGCAGTGCATCATCCAAACTCCACCTGTGTTCATCACATGATCAGTCGGCTCTGAGGAGAGAAGGAAGTGATTTCTGCCAACTCAAGGAGTGTAAAATATCCTCTCTTCACACAGAGGACTGATGATCATCAACTTTATGGACCCCATCTCCCTTTACGCTTAATCTGGTTGTGCGGATTCGTGCACATCCTGGAAAGGTTAGTGTTCATTTAATAGAACCACATTGTGGTGAAATTTAGTGGTGTGTGCTGTTTTTTTCTGTTTCACTTGAGTCACATGGGCCTGGACCGTCAGCTGGAGGACAGGAATCCGCAGGACTTTAGGAACTATCTCAGGATGTCCAAGGACTCTTTCAGATTCCTCTTGGACTTGGTAACGCCACATATTGCCTGTGAGGACGCTGTGATGTGTCAAGCTGTTCCAGCAGAGGAGCGGTTGGCTGTGACTCTGCGATTCCTGGCTTCAGGGCGCACGATGGCTGACCTACAGTATTCTGCTGCTGTCTCGCGCCCACTGCTGAGCCGCCTAATCCCTGAGATGTGTGAGGCCATTGTGAGGTGTCTGCTGCCATCCTATATGTGGTTTACAACAACCCCCGCGGAATGGTTGGAAGTTGCCACTGGCTTCCAGGAGAGGTGGCCATTCCCAAACTGCGGAGGGGCCTTAGATGGCAGGCATGTGAGGATCACACAACCCCCCAACAGTGGGTCTTATTATTATAAAGGGTATTTCAGTGTGGTCCTCATGGCCCTTGTCAATGCAAACTATGAGTCCCTCCTCATGGATGTGGGGATGACGGGGCATGTGTCTGATGGGGGAGTTTTGGCACATATCTCCTTTGGTCGTGACCTTCGGAGCAGCTGCCTGAACTTACCCCCAAATGATGACACCACTGAACATCTCATCTTAACTTTGCCATTGTGGGGGATGAGGCCTTCACACTTCACCTACTACGGCCATATCCGCAGAGGACTCTGACCCCTGAGCAACGCCTTTTCAATTACCGGCTATCCCGGGCACGACGTGTGGTTGAAAATGCGTTCAGGATCATGGCAGATTCCGCGTGTTTCATACTGCTGTTAATATGAAACTGGAATCTATCAAAATGCTAGTGATGGTGTGTTGTGTGCTGCATAACTTTCTGCGTCGTAGGGATGCTCAATCATACACGCCAGCAAGTTATTCTTGGTCAATGATCTCACACTAGATTGCAAACTTCCATGCACACTGATGCCATCAACTTGATGGTTGTTGTCTTGAGATGCTGGCCTATCGCCAACATAAGAGCAGGCGAAAGGTTGGCTACTTTCATCCATGTGCACCTGTTGGGTGGCTGCAGCAGAATCTATGTGCTGTGGTCGGGGTCTGGCCATGCGCACATAATCCAAATTTGCCTGCCCAGTGTGGCCACCCTGCTGCAGCTGAGTGGTCTGCTCACATGGGCCACCATTGCAGCCTCCCGAGTAGCACTCTGTGGTGCCTGAGGACAATGTGTGGCCATGTTGTTGCCTGTGTTGAGGGACGCTTGCCAACATTCCACCCAGTGTGTGTGTGGGTCTAATAATTTCAGACATGTCCGGTTGGGTGGGATGCCTGAGAGACCCAGGTGGCTGAGGGGGCATATTGCTCACTTGGCGCAGTGGGGGCTAAACTGGACATGGCGTTAGAGGCCTAGCATCACTCTGTGAAGGCGGTGATGATGTCGTGGCTGAGGATCCTGCTGGCTGCTTGGGTTGTTCATCTGATCATGATGAGACCTCTCCCAGTCTGAAAGCACGTTGAACACCATAGTTGGGTCATTTGGTGGCACACAAGCATCCAGCACCGTATGGAGGGCAGACCTTGCCAGCAGCCTCAGTCGACGCGGGATCTCTCGCAAATACTTGCTGAGACTGCGTCCAAACGCTTCCTCGCCGTCATCATTCACAGCCCTCGCAAGGTTCTGCAAGGCCCCTGTGTCCACATCGATGAGGACGGCTGCCTTCGTCTCCTAGTGGTGATGAAAAAGGAGATCGGGCTCTGGGCAAGGTGACTCTAGAACATTCGCCGTGCTCCCCTGGTGACTGGGGTAGACCACACGGTGATGATGGCCCCTGTGAGCCCTCTTCAGAGGAATGGGAGTCTGGATATGCGGCACTGGTAGATGCCTGCGGCTCCTCAAGGTCAACTGAAGGGCCCACACCCTCGTCTCCACATGTGGCTGGCTGATCTCTGTCTCAAGTAGGTGGAAGGAAAACAATGATCACCTACTGGAGTAGAAGGAAGAAAGGGATTATGACAATGGGTTAAAGAAGATGGTGCTAGTATTGTAGTTACTGTTTCTAGTATACCTTCTATGAATCCCCTTTCTGGTATGGGGCTAATGTGGGGTTATTTGTGGAAGTCCCTAAGGTGCATCGCAACTGGTATCTACAAGAGGGACTGAAATCTGTAATACAGAAGATCATGAACAAGGGATATGAATAAACCATATAGTGTGTGGTATGTGAGCAAAGTATGGAGCCAGCTTAGGTACTCTACAGTAAGGTATAACCTTAGTATAGGATCAGCTAATGTGATCATGGGGAATACTTCACTATGTGACAAAGTATTGCTACATTATCACTTGTTATTGATTACGATAAATGCCTACATGGTTATAGAGAGATTAGTGTGCCTGGGTTATACCTTGTTTTATTCTTGAAGTATTCCATGTGCATGTGATTGAGCCAGAACATATCCTGATTAACTATAGTACAGAGTAGTCACTGAGGTCTGATATTAGAGTGTCAGCTCTGCGGGACAGGCCTGGATATACAGGAGTATATAGTACACAGCAGTCACTGAGGTCTGATATTAGAGTGTCAGCTCTGCGGGACAGGCCTGGATATACAGGAGTATATAGTACACAGCAGTCACTGAGGTCTGATATTAGAGTGTCAGCTCTGCGGCCCAGGTCTGGATATACAGGAGTATACAGTGCAGTGCGGTCACTGAGGTCTGATATTAGAGTGTCAGCTCTGCGGCCCAGGCCTGCATATACAGGGCAGAGACAAAACTGAGGTCTGATATTAGTGTCAGCTCTGCGGCCCAGGTCTGGATATACAAGAGTATATAGTACAGAGCGGTCACTGAGGTCTGATATTAGAGTGTCAGCTCTGCGGCCCAGGTCTGGACTGAATATTGTCCTTGTGTTGTTACTATTTATTTTGCATATAATGTATTTAAATGTTTCAGTTTTATTTAGTAATTTGTATTTCATTATTAATGCAAATATAAAGGGGTCGCCAGTCATATGACATCTCATGTTATGAATTAGGTACCAGTGACATGTAACAGCAGAATAGTGACTGCAGCTCTGGAAGTGACTGCAGGATAAGACACAATGTAACAGCAGAATAGTGACTGCAGCTCTGGAAGTGACTGTAGGATAAGACACAATGTAACAGCAGAATAATGACTGCAGCTCTGGAGGATAAGACACAATGTAACAGCAGAATAATGACTGCAGCTCTGGAGGATAAGACACAATGTAACAGCAGAGTTGTTGAAGCTCTGGAGGATAAGACAAGATGTAACAGCAGAATAGTGACAGCAGCTCTGGAAGTGACTGTAGGATAAGACACAATGTAATAGCAAATGCAGCTCTGAAGTTGACTGGAGGATAAGACTCGATGTACCAACAGAATAGTGAGTGCAGCTCTGGAGGTGAAGGTGACTGAAGGATAATACACAGTGTAACAGCAGAATAGGGAGTGGAGCTCTGGATGTGACTGGAGGATAAGACAATGTAAAAGCAGAATAGTGACTGCAGCTCTTTAGGTAACTGGAGGATAAGACATGATGTAACATCAGAATAGTGACTGCAGCTCTTTAGGTGACTGGAGGATAAGCCATGGTGTAACTGCAGAATAGTGACTGCAGCTCTGCAGGCGACTGGAGGATAAGGCATGATGTAACAGAATAGTGAGTGCAGCTCTGGAGGTGACTGCAGGATAAGACACGATGTAACAGCAGAATAGTTGTTGAAGCTCTGGAGGTGACTGCAGGATATACAATGTAAAAGCAGAATAGTGACTGCAGCCCTGGAGGATAAGCCATGATGTAACAGCAGAATAGTGACTGCAGGATAAGACATGATGTAACAGCAGAATAGTGAGTGCAGCTCTGGAGGTGACTGGAGGATAAGACATGATGTAACAGCAGAATAGTGAGTGCAGCTCTGGATGTGACTGGAGGATAAGACATGATGTAACAGCAGAATAGTGAGTGCAGCTCTGGAGGTGACTGGAGGATAAGACACGATGTAACAGCAGAATAGTTATATACAACAAATTCATATGGTTATAAATCACCAGCTGAGGGATGGATCACCCAAAGTCAGCTCAGCTGCTCAATGCTTTAGGCTGGGGTCACACAAGCTCAAAACCGGATCAGGAAACGCTCCTCATAGGAGCCCATTATGGTAACCGGATTGATTTACAAGCAACCCAGTTACCGGCTCCGGATCTGCAGCCTGTACTAAAAATCATGCAGGCTGCAGTTTTCAGAGCGGTTCTGTAATCTGCAATGCGGGAACCGGATAGATCGGGATGTGTAATCAGGATGTGTGATCAGGGTGTGTGATCAGGGTGTGTAATCAGGGTGTGTCATCAGGGTGTGTGATCAGGGTGTGTGATCAGGATGTGTGATCAGGGTGTGTGATCAGGGTGTGTAATCAGAATGTGTGATCAGGGTGTGTGATCAGGGTGTGTGATCAGGGTGTGTGATCAGGATGTGTGATCAGGTGTGTGTGATCAGGGTGTGTAATCAGAATGTGTGATCAGGGTGTGTGATCAGGGTGTGTGATCAGGATGTGTGATCAGGGTGTGTCATCAGGGTGTGTAATCAGAATGTGTGATCAGGATGTGTGATCAGGGTGTGTAATCAGGGTGTGTAATCAGAATGTGTGATCAGGGTGTGTGATCAGGGTGTGTGATCAGGATGTGTGATCAGGGTGTGTGATCAGGATGTGTGATCAGGGTGTGTCATCAGGGTGTGTTAATCAGAATGTGTGATCAGGGTGTGTGATCAGGGTGTATGATCAGGATGTGTGATCAGGGTGTGTGATCAGGGTGTGTAATCAGGGTGTGTGATCAGGTGTGTGATCAGGGTGTGTGATCAGGATGTGTGATCAGGGTGTGTAATCAGGGTGTGTAATCAGGGTGTGTGATCAGGATGTGTGATCAGGATGTCTAATCAGGGTGTGTGATCAGGGTGTGTAATCAGGGTGTGTGATCAGGATGTGTGATCAGGATGTGTGATCAGGATGTGTAATCAGGGTGTGTGATCAGGATGTGTGATCAGGGTGTGTAATCAGGATGTCTAATCAGGGTGTGTGATCAGGATGTGTATGTAATCAGGGTGTGTGTGTGATCTGGGTGTGTGATCAGGATGTGTGATCAGGATGTGTGATCAGGTGTGTGTGATCAGGGTGTGTGATCAGGATGTGTGATCAGGATGTGTGATCAGGATGTGTGATCAGGATGTGTGATCAGGGTGTGTGATCAGGGTGTGTGATCTGGGTGTGTAATCAGGGTGTGTGATCAGGATGTGTAATCAGGATGTGTGATCAGGGTGTGTGATCAGGGTGTGTAATCAGGATGTCTAATCAGGTGTGTGATCAGGATGTGTATGTAATCAGGGTGTGTGATCAGGGTGTGTAATCAGGATGTGTAATCAGGGTGTGTCATCAGGGTGTGTGATCAGGATGTGTGATCAGGGTGTGTGATCAGGGTGTGTGATCAGGGTGTGTCATCAGGTGTGTGATCAGGGTGTGTCATCAGGGTGTGTGATCAGGGTGTGTAATCAGGGTGTGTGATCAGGATGTGTGATCAGGATGTGTCATCAGGATGTGTCATCAGGGTGTGTCATCAGGGTGTGTGATCAGGGTGTGTGATCAGGGTGTGTAATCAGGGTGTGTAATCAGGGTGTGTCATCAGGATGTGTGATCAGGGTGTGTGATCAGGGTGTGTAATCAGGGTGTGTCATCAGGGTGTGTCATCAGGGTGTGTCATCAGGGTGTGTAATCAGGGTGTGTGATCAGGATGTGTGATCAGGATGTGTGATCAGGGTGTGTAATCCGGTGTGTCATCAGGGTGTGTGATCAGGGTGTGTGATCAGGATGTGTGATCAGGATGTGTGATCAGGATGTGTAATCAGGGTGTTGTAATCAGGGTGTGTAATCAGGGTGTGTGATCAGGGTGTGTGATCAGGGTGTGTGATCAGGGGTGTGTGTGATCTGGGTGTGTATCAGGGTGTGTGATCAGGATGTGTAATCGGGTGTGTGATCAGGGTGTGTGATCAGGGTGTGTGATCTGGGTGTGTGATCAGGATGTGTGATCAGGATGTGTGATCAGGGTGTGTGTGATCAGGATTGTGTATGTAATCAGGGTGTGTAATCAGGGTGTGTAATCAGGGTGTGTAATCAGGGTGTGTGATCAGGGTGTGTGATCAGGGTGTGTAATCAGGGTGTGTGATCAGGGTGTTGTGATCAGGTGTGTAATCAGGGTGTGTAATCAGGATGTGTGATCAGGGTGTGTTTGATCAGGGTGTGTAATCAGGGTGTGTGATCAGATGTGTGATCAAGATGTGTGATCAGGATGTGTGATCAGGGTGTGTGATCAGGGTGTGTAATCAGGGTGTGTGATCAGGATGTGTGATCAAGATGTGTGATCAGGATGTGTGATCAGGGTGTGTGATCGTGGTGTGTATGTAATCTGCGTGTGTAATTGGTGTGTAATCTGGGTGTGTAATCTGGGTGTGTAATCAGGGTGTGTGATCAGGTGTGTGTATCAGAATGTGTATGTAATCAGGGTGTGTGTGTGATCTGGGTGTGTGATCAGGTGTGTGTGATCTGGGTGTGTGATCTGGGTTGTGATCTGGGTGTGTGATCAGGGTGTGTGATCAGGATGTGTGATCAGGTGTGTGATCAGGATGTGTGATCAGATGTGTAATCAGGGTGTGTGATCTGGGTGTGTGATCTGGGTGTGTAATCAGGATGTGTGATCAGGGTGTGTGATCTGGTGTGTGATCTGGTGTGTGATCAGGTGTGTGGATCAGGGTGTGTGATCAGGATGTGTGATCAGGGTGTGTGATCAGGATGTGTAATCAGGATGTGTAATCAGGTGTGTGATCTGGGTGTGTGATCAGGGTGTGTGATCAGGGTGTGTGATCAGGGTGTGTGATCTGGGTGGTGTGATCGGGTGTGTGATCAGGGTGTGTGATCAGGATGTGTAATCAGGGTGTGTGATCTGGTGTGTGATCTGGTGTGTAATCAGATGTGTAATCAGGGTGTGTGATCAGGATGTGTGATCAGGGTGTGTGATCTGGGTGTGTGATCTGAGTGTGTGATCTGGGTGTGTAATCAGGGTGTGTAATCAGGGTGTGTGATCAAGAGTGTGTGATCAGGGTGTGTCATCAGGGTGTGTAATCAGGGTGTGTGATCAGGATGTGTATGTAATCAGGGTGTGTAATCAGGGTGTGTCATCAGGGTGTGTGATCTGGGTGTGTAATCAGGATGTGTAATCAGGGTGTGTCATCAGGGTGTGTAATCAAGATGTGTGATCAGGATGTGTGATCAGGGTGTGTGATCTGGGTGTGTATGTAATCTGCGTGTGTAATCTGGGTGTGTAATCTGGGTGTGTAATCTGGGTGTGTAATCAGGGTGTGTAATCAGGATGTGTGATCAGGTGTGTGATCAGGGTGTGTAATCAGGGTGTGTGATCAGGATGTGTGATCAAGATGTGTGATCAGGATGTGTGATCAGGGTGTGTATCAGGGTGTGTAATCAGGGTGTGTAATCAGGGTGTGTAATCAGGGTGTGTGATCAGGATGTGTGATCAAGATGTGTGATCAGGATGTGTGATCAGGTGTGTGATCTGGGTGTGTATGTAATCTGCGTGTGTAATCTGGGTGTGTAATCTGGGTGTGTAATCTGGGTGTGTAATCAGGGTGTGTGATCAGGGTGTGTGATCAGGATGTGTATGTAATCAGGGTGTGTGTGTGATCTGGGGTGTGATCTGGGTGTGTGATCAGGTGTTGTGATCTGGGTGTTATCTGGGGTGTATGTAATCTGCGGTGAAATCTGGTGTGTAATCTGGTGTGTGTAATCTGGGTGTGTAATCAGGGTGTGTAATCAAAGGGTGTGTGATCATGATGTGTATCAAATGTTGATCAGATTGTGTGATCAGGTGTGTGATCAGGTTTGTTAATCAGGTAGTGTATCAGGTGTGTGATCAGGATGTGTGATCAAGATGTGTGATCAGGATGTGTGAATCAGTGTTGATCAGGTGTGTAATCAGGGTATTGATCAGGGTGTGTGATCAGTGGGTGGATCAGGTTGTGTAATCAGGTGTGTGATCAGGGTGTGTGATCAGGGTGTGTGATCAGGGTGTGTGATCAAGATGTGTGATCAGGATGTGTGATCAGGGTTGTGGATCTGGTGTGAGTATTAAACTGGTGTGTAATCTGGGTGTGTAATCGGGTGTGTAATCAGGGTGTGTGATCAGTGGTGTGTGATCAGGTGTGTATGTAAAACAGTGTGTGTGTGATCTGGGTGTGTAATCTGGTGTGTGATCAGGTGTGTGATCAGGGTGTGTGATCTGGGGTGTGATCAGGGTGTGTGATCTGGGTGTGATCAGGGTGTGTGATCAGGGTGTGTGATCAGGATGTGTAATCAGGATGTGTAATCAGGATGTGTAATCAGGGTGTGTGATCAGGATGTGTAATCAGGGTGTGTGATCTGGGTGTGTGATCTGGGTGTGTAATCAGGGTGTGTGATCAGGGTGTGTGATCAGGTGTGTGATCAGGGTGTGTAATCAGGGTGTGTGATCAGGTGTGTGATCAGGGTGTGTGATCAAGATGTGTGATCAGGATGTGTGATCTGGGTGTGTATGTAATCTGGGTGTGTAATCTGGGTGTGTAATCTGGGTGTGTAATCTGGGTGTGTAATCTGGGTGTGTAATCAGGGTGTGTGATCAGGGTGTGTGATCAGGGTGTGTATGTAATCAGGGTGGTGTGTGATCTGGGTGTGTAATCTGGGTGTGTGATCAGGGTGTGTGATCAGGGTGTGTATGTAATCAGGGTGTGTGTGTAATCAGGGTGTGTGATCAGGGTGTGTGATCGGGGTGTGTGATCGGGGTGTGTAATCAGGATGCGTAATCAGGATGTGTGATCCTGAGCAATGCGGTTACCGTATAGTTTGCTGATCCCTGCTGCCGCGGCCCTTACTCATCGGCGTATGTACAAATATAAAAACAATACATTTATAGACAATCAGGGCCCTTCAGGTTAGACAGAGCAAAGAAACCACCCACGGTCCATATAGTCTGAATGTAAGACCATGAACCATATATATCTATACCCTTACACAAATGATAATTACTGTACATCGTTATAGGAACCGCTCTATTCACAGGCACATAAACAGACATTATAAACATTAATCTTTTTTCTTATTATTACTCCCTATAAATGCCTCTAGGAGGAAGATATGTACCGTATTTTTCGCATTATAAGACGCACTTTTGTTCCCCCACATTTTGGGGGAAAGTGGGGGAGCGTCTTATAATGCGAAACACTGTTGCGTGGTGGGGAAGGGGGGGGCTGTGGAGCGGTGTTTGGGGCTGGCAGGAGGCTGGAGGATAGGAGCGGACTGCAGCAGCGGCCCCGTGTCACGTGGAGCCGCTCATTATCTTCTGTAATATGCACTGCTTCCCGCTGTCAATCACCAGCGGGAGCAGCCCATATTACAGGAGCGGGACTGCAGCCCAGCGGCTACGGTCCCGTGTGGATAGTCAGTGCTTTCCACAAAATGACAGTGTGGAAAGCACTGACTATCCCTGGGAGGATGAGCATACTCACCGCTCTCCTCACTCCCTGCCGTCCGCGGCGTCCCCGCTGTCTTTGCCGGCATCCGGGTCCTGTGAGCGTCGCTGCAAAGTGACGTCATCACCTGCGCGCTGCTCACAGGACTGGATGCCGGGCACAGCAGAGAGCGGATAGCGCGGACGGCGAGGGATCGAGGAGAAGGGTGAGTATGATTGTTTATTATTTTAACTGTGCGGCAGCATGTGGGACAGTGCCAGCAAAGGGACAGTGCCAGCAAGGGGACTTTGCCATCAGAGGGGACTTTGCCATCAGAGGGGACTTTGCCATCAGAGGGGACAGTGCCAGCATGGGGGACAGTGCCATCAGAGGGGACAGTGCCATCAGAGGGGACTTTGCCATCAGAGGGGACAGTGCCATCAGAGGGGACAGTGCCATCAGAGGGGACTTTGCGATCAGAGGGGACTTTGCGATCAGAGGGGACTTTGCGATCAGAGGGGACTTTGCCAGCAAGGGGACAGTGCCATCAGAGGGGACAGTGCCAGCAAGGGGACAGTGCCAGCAAGGGGACAGTGCCATCAGAGGGGACAGTGCCATCAGAGGGGACAGTGCCAGCAAGGGGACTTTGCCAGCGAAGGGGACAGTGCCATCAGAGGGGACAGTGCCATCAGAGGGGACAGTGCCAGCAAGGGGACAGTGCCATCAGAGGGGACAATGCCAGGAAGGGGATAGCGCCATCAGAGGGGACAGTGCCAGCAAGGGGACAGTGCCAGCAAGGGGACAGTGCCATCAGAGGGGACAGTGCCAGCAAGGGGACAGTGCCATCAGAGGGGACTTTGCCATCAGAGGGGACAGTGCCAGCAAGGGGACAGTGCCATCAGAGGGGACAATGCCAGGAAGGGGATAGCGCCATCAGAGGGGACAGTGCCAGCAAGGGGACAATGCCAGCAAGGGGACAGTGCCATCAGAGGGGACAGTGCCAGCAAGGGGACAGTGCCAGCAAGGGGACAGTGCCATCAGAGGGAACAGTGCCATCAAAGGGAACAGTGCCATCCGAGGGAACAGTGCCATCAGAGGGGACAGTGCCATCAGAGGGGACTTTGCCAGCAAGGGGACAGTGCCATCAGAGGGGACAGTGCCATCAGAGGGGACAGTGCCATCAAGGGGACAGTGCCATCAAGGGGACAGTGCCATCAAGGGGACAGTGCCATCAGAGGGGACAGTGCCATCAGAGGGGACAGTGCCATCAGAGGGGACAGTGCCAGCAGAGGGGACTTTGCCAGCGAAGGGGACAGTGCCATCAGAGGGGACTTTGCCATCAGAGGGGACTTTGCCATCAGAGGGGACTGTGCCAGCAAGGGGACAGTGCCATCAGAGGGGACAGTGCCATCAGAGGGGACAGTGCCAGCAAGGGGACTTTGCCATCAGAGGGGACAGTGCCAGCATGGGGGACAAATCCAGCAGAGGGGACAGTGCCAGCATGGGGGACAATGCCGTCAGAGGGGACAGTGCCGTCAGAGGGGACAGTGCCATCAGAGGGGACAGTGCCAGCAAGGGGGACAGTGCCAGCAGGGGACAGTGCCATCAGAGGGGACAGTGCCATCAGAGGGGACAGTGCCAGCAAGGGGGACAGTGCCAGCAGGGGAAACAGTGCCAGCATGGGGGACAAATCCAGCAGAGGGGACAGTGCCATCAGAGGGGACAGTGCCAGCAGAGGGGACAGTGCCAGCATGGGGGACAGTGCCAGCAAGGGGACAGTGCCAGCATGGGGGACAAATCCAGCAGAGGGGACAGTGCCATCAGAGGGGACAGTGCCAGCAGAGGGGACAGTGCCAGCATGGGGGACAGTGCCACCAGGGGAAACAGTGCCAGCATGGGGGACAAAGCCAGCAGAGGGGACAGTGCCAGCAAGGGGCACAGTGCCAGCAAGTGAACAGTGCCAGGAAGGGGGCACAGTGCCAACATGAAGGCTATGTGTACCAGTATGGAGGATATATATACCAGGATGGAGGATATATATACGGATTGTAAGACGGACACTGGCATTATAAGGCGAACCCCATTTAACATTAAAAATATTTTTTCCTCTTTTCCTTCATCAAATTTGGGGGTGCGTCTTATAAAGCGAAAAATACAGTGCCATCAGAGGGGACAGTGCCAGCAAGGGGACAGTGCCATCAGAGGGGACAATGCCAGGAAGGGGATAGCGCCATCAGAGGGGACAGTGCCAGCAAGGGGACAGTGCCATCAGAGGGAACAGTGCAATCAGAGGGAACAGTGCCATCAGAGGGGACAGTGCCATCAGAGGGGACTTTGCCAGCAAGGGAACAGTGCCATCAGAGGGGACAGTGCCATCAAGGGGACAGTGCCCTCAGAGGGGACAGTGCCATCAGAGGGGACAGTGCCAGCAAGGGGACAGTGCCATCAGAGGGGACAATGCCAGGAAGGGGATAGCGCCATCAGAGGGGACAGTGCCAGCAAGGGGACAGTGCCATCAGAGGGAACAGTGCAATCAGAGGGAACAGTGCCATCAGAGGGGACAGTGCCATCAGAGGGGACTTTGCCAGCAAGGGGACAGTGCCATCAGAGGGGACAGTGCCATCAAGGGGACAGTGCCATCAGAGGGGACAGTGCCATCAGAGGGGACAGTGCCATCAGAGGGGACAGTGCCATCAGAGGGGACTTTGCCAGCGAAGGGGACAGTGCCATCAGAGGGGACTTTGCCATCAGAGGGGGCTTTGCCATCAGAGGGGACTGTGCCAGCAAGGGGACAGTGCCATCAGAGGGGACTTTGCCATCAGAGGGGACAGTGCCAGCAAGGGGACAGTGCCATCAGAGGGACAGTGCCATCAGAGGGGCTTTGCCATCAGAGGGGACAGTGCCAGCAAGGGGACAGTGCCATCAGAGGGGACTTTGCCATCAGAGGGGACTTTGCCATCAGAGGGGACAGTGCCAGCAAGGGGACAGTGCCATCAGAGGGGACAGTGCCATCAGAGGGGACTTTGCCATCAGAGGGGACTGTGCCAGCAAGGGACAGTGCCATCAGAGGGGACAGTGCCATCAGAGGGGACTTTGCCATCAGAGGGGACAGTGCCATCAAGGGCAGTGCACAAGGAGTGCCATCAGAGGGGACAGTGCCATCAGAGGGGACAGTGCCAGCAAGGGGACTTTGCCATCAGAGGGACAGTGCCAGCAAGGGGACAATCCAGCAGAGGGGACAGTGCCAGCATGGGGGACAGTGCCAGCAGAGGGACAGTGCCAGCAGGGGACAATGCCGTCAGAGGGGACAGTGCCGTCATGGGGGACATAGCCATCAGAGGGGACAGTGCCAGCATGGGGGACAATGCCGTCAGAGGGGACAGTGCCGTCAGAGGGGACAGTGCCATCAGAGGGGACAGTGCCAGCAAGGGGGACAGTGCCAGCAGGGGAAACAGTGCCAGCATGGGGGACAAATCCAGCAGAGGGGACAGTGCCATCAGAGGGGACAGTGCCAGCAGAGGGGACAGTGCCAGCATGGGGGACAGTGCCACCAGGGGAAACAGTGCCAGCATGGGGGACAAAGCCAGCAGAGGGGACAGTGCTAGCAAGGGGCACAGTGCCAGCAAGTGAACAGTGCCAGGAAGGGGCACAGTGCCAACATGAAGGCTATGTGTACCAGTATGGAGGATATATATACCAGGATGGAGGATATATATACGGATTGTAAGACGGACACTGGCATTATAAGGGAACCCCATTTAAACTTTAAAAAGATTTTTTCCTCTTTTCCTCATCAAATTGGGGGTGCGTCTTATAAAGCGAAAAATACAGTGCCATCAGAGGGGACAATGCCAGGAAGGGGATAGGCCATCAGAGGGGACAATGCCAGGAAGGGGATAGCGCCATCAAGGGGACAGTGCCAGCAAGGGGACAGTGCCATCAGAGGGAACAGTGCAATCAGAGGGAACAGTGCCATCAAGGGGACAGTGCCATCAGAGGGACTTTGCCAGCAAGGGGACAGTGCCATCAGAGGGGACAGTGCCATCAAGGGGACAGTGCCATCAGAGGGGACAGTGCCATCAGAGGGGACAGTGCCATCAGAGGGGACTTTGCCAGCGAAGGGGACAGTGCCATCAGAGGGGACTTTGCCATCAGAGGGGGCTTTGCCATCAGAGGGGACTGTGCCAGCAAGGGGACAGTGCCATCAGAGGGGACTTTGCCATCAGAGGGGACAGTGCCAGCAAGGGGACAGTGCCATCAGAGGGGACATGCCATCAGAGGGGGCTTTGCCATCAGAGGGGACAGTGCCATCAGAGGGACAGTGCCATCAGAGGGGACTTTGCCATCAGAGGGGACTTTGCCATCAGAGGGGACAGTGCCAGCAAGGGGACAGTGCCATCAGAGGGGACAGTGCCATCAGAGGGGACTTTGCCATCAGAGGGGACTGTGCCAGCAAGGGGACAGTGCCATCAGAGGGGACTTTGCCATCAGAGGGACAGTGCCAGCAAGGGGACAGTGCCATCAGAGGGACAGTGCCATCAGAGGGGACAGTGCCAGCAAGGGGACTGTGCCAGCAAGGGGACAGTGCCATCAGAGGGACTTTGCCATCAGAGGGGACAGTGCCAGCAAGGGGACTTTGCCATCAGAGGGGACAGTGCCAGCATGGGGGACAAATCCAGCAGAGGGGACAGTGCCAGCATGGGGGACAATGCCGTCAGAGGGGACAGTGCCGTCAGAGGGGACAGTGCCATCAGAGGGGACAGTGCCAGCAAGGGGGACAGTGCCAGCAGGGGAAACAGTGCCAGCATGGGGGACAAATCCAGCAGAGGGGGACAGTGCCATCAGAGGGGACAGTGCCAGCAGAGGGGACAGTGCCAGCATGGGGACAGTGCCACCAGGGGAAACAGTGCCAGCATGGGGGACAAAGCCACAAGGGGACAGTGCAGCAAGGGGCACAGTGCCAGCAAGTGAGACAGTGCCAGAAGGGGCACAGTGCCAACATGAAGGCTATGGTGTTACCAGTATGGAGATATATATACCAGGATGGAGGATATATATACGGATTGTAAGACGGACACTGGCATTATAAGGCGAACCCCATTTAACATTAAAAATGATTTTTTCCTCTTTTCCTTCATCAAATTTGGGGGTGCGTCTTATAAAGCGAAAAATACAGTGCCATCAGAGGGGACAGTGCCATCAGAGGGGACAATGCCAGGAAGGGGATAGCGCCATCAGAGGGGACAGTGCCAGCAAGGGGACAGTGCCATCAGAGGGAACAGTGCAATCAGAGGGAACAGTGCCATCAGAGGGGACAGTGCCATCAGAGGGGACTTTGCCAGCAAGGGGACAGTGCCATCAGAGGGGACAGTGCCATCAAGGGGACAGTGCCATCAGAGGGGACAGTGCCATCAGAGGGGACAATGCCAGGAAGGGGATAGCGCCATCAGAGGGGACTTTGCCATCAGAGGGAACAGTGCAATCAGAGGGAACAGTGCCATCAGAGGGGACAGTGCCATCAGAGGGGACTTTGCCAGCAAGGGGACAGTGCCATCAGAGGGGACAGTGCCATCAAGGGGACAGTGCCATCAGAGGGGACAGTGCCATCAGAGGGGACAGTGCCATCAGAGGGGACAGTGCCATCAGAGGGGACTTTGCCAGCGAAGGGGACAGTGCCATCAGAGGGGACTTTGCCATCAGAGGGGACAGTGCCATCAGAGGGGACAGTGCCATCAGAGGGGACTTTGCCAGCAAGGGGACAGTGCCATCAGAGGGGACAGTGCCATCAAGGGGACAGTGCCATCAGAGGGGACAGTGCCATCAGAGGGGACAGTGCCATCAGAGGGGACAGTGCCATCAGAGGGGACTTTGCCAGCGAAGGGGACAGTGCCATCAGAGGGGACTTTGCCATCAGAGGGGACAGTGCCATCAGAGGGGACTTTGCCATCAGAGGGGACTTTGCCATCAGAGGGGACTGTGCCAGCAAGGGGACAGTGCCATCAGAGGGACTTTGCCATCAGAGGGGACAGTGCCAGCAAGGGGACAGTGCCATCAGAGGGGACAGTGCCATCAGAGGGGACAGTGCCATCAGAGGGGACTTTGCCATCAGAGGGGACTTTGCCATCAGAGGGGACAGTGCCAGCAAGGGGACAGTGCCATCAGAGGGGACAGTGCCATCAGAGGGGACTTTGCCATCAGAGGGGACAGTGCCAGCAAGGGGACTTTGCCATCAGAGGGGACAGTGCCAGCATGGGGGACAAATCCAGCAGAGGGGACAGTGCCAGCATGGGGGACAGTGCCGTCAGAGGGGACAGTGCCGTCAGAGGGGACAGTGCCATCAGAGGGGACTTTGCCATCAGAGGGGACAGTGCCAGCAAGAAGACAGTGCCATCAGAGGGGACAGTGCCGTCAGAGGGGACAGTGCTATCAGAGGGGACAGTGCCATCAGAGGGGACAGTGCCAGCAGGGGAAACAGTGCCAGCATGGGGGACAAATCCATCAGAGGGGACAGTGCCATCAGAGGGGACAGTGCCAGCAGAGGGGACAATGCCAGCAAGGGGACAGTGCCATCAGAGGGGACTTTGCCATCAGAGGGGACAGTGCCGTCAGGGGGACAGTGCCAGCAAGGGGACAGTGCCATATGGGGGACTTTGCCATCAGAGGGGACTTTGCCATCAGAGGGGACAGTGCCATCAGGGGGACAGTGCCATTATAGGGGACAGTGCCAGCAGGGGAAACAGTGCCAGCAAGGGGACAGTGCCATCAGGGGGACAGTGCCATCATAGGGGACAGTGCCAGCAGGGGAAACAGTGCCAGCAAGGGGACAGTGCCAACATGTGGGGACAGTACCAGGAAGGGGGCACAGTGCCAACATGAAGGCTATGTGTACCAGCATGGAGGATATATATACCAGGATGGAGGACATATATACGGATTGTAAGACGGACACTGGCATTATAAGGCGAACCCCATTTAACATTAAAAATTATTTTTTCCTCTTTTCCTTCATCAAATTTGGGGGTGCGTCTTATAATCCGGTGCGTCTTATAAAGCGAAAAATACGGTAAATATATAGCATAGTTCCGAGCACCCAGAAACGTATCTATAATAACACCCAGCCGGCAAGACGGAGAGCAAAGACCAAATAGAAGAAAACTTCTTATGTTTCCATATGAAATTTGCGCAAAAATGCCCAACTATTAATAATTGAAATACCCCCTCTCCCCATCGGGAGGTACAATCTCACTTAATGTTCATAATATTGCTCCAAAATGGAACAATAAATAGAGGAAGGAAAGCGAGAAGGTGTGAAAAATAGGGATCATCACAAAAGAGAAAGGGGAGAAATCTAAATCTATAACCTGGATCCATACACCCAGAGATGTATCCACAATAACACCAATTAATTAATTAATATAAATCTATAACCTGGCTCCATACACCCAGAGATGTGCCTACAATAACACCAATTCAATAACCAGGAAGGTGTAAAATAGAAAGAAGAAAACGTTCCAAGCTTCCATACAGGAGAATGCCCAAATATAAATAGTAAATCATCTCTCTCCCCATCGGGAGATCTGATCTCACTAAATGTTTTTAGCATAGCTCCAATATGGAAAGACACCATATGCGGGGAATAAAAGAGTGGAAAGCAATAATGTAGAAGATGAAAATTTATATAAAATTATATATAAAAAAAGAGGAAGAGGAGGGGGGAGAAGGAAGACAGATTAAGGGGAAAGAGGGATAAGGAATACAAAATGAACAGTCTCGGACGTTTCTGCAATATTTAATATCTGGAAAAAAAACCTACATGGGCATAAGGGGAAACCTTCAAGTGCACATTGAGAGCCCACCATACAGAGGACACCGAATAGAAGATCAAAGAAACATGATCAGGAATCAATATAAGGTTCAAAAACTACAAGTTTATCCAAATGTAGTAAAAGTAGAATAGGTGACTTCAAGTTCACACCCTGAGGATAGCGGCCATCCAGTCCCACAATCCACATCTGTGCTCTGTCATGTAGTTTGTACTCCCAGTCCCCCCCGGATGGGTTTCCACACCCTTTGGATGCCCTGTATTCTTAATGATGACATGGCCCCCATGAATATCACGAACATGTCTAGAGAGACCCGATATACCGGAGGGACGTGGAGGTAGCACCAGAGACATATTCCCCAATTCTCACCTTAGCTCTAGTGCTGCAATCCACGTACGACTTACTGCAATCCACACATGTGGCTGAGTAACCACGTGTGGGATTACAGTTCACATAGTTCTTTATGGTAAATCTCTGGCCGCTGACATTATTCTGACACCATATAGATCTATCAATGTAGTTACACAGGTGACATCTGACCCCCCACACTTGAAGGTACCGTTATATCTGAGCCATGGTGGGGCATAGTGCCAGGTTTGGTGACAATAAACTGCTTGTGTCGCCTGCCCTTTTGGCAGTAGGACGCCATCCCTCAGGACGGTTCTCAGGGTCTTGATATAAGATGGGGATATTCCTCTTCATGGCAGTGACTAGATCTGAATAGTCCACACTATAGGGGGTGGGTAACTTCTGACATCTCTTGTTTCTCCTGTTGTGGTGTCCTCAGATGTCAGCTCTCCCTACTTCTTAGTTCAGCCTTCATGCTGACATCTTTCAAAATATTATTATATGATATTCAATATCTATGACCTCCTGCATGCAGATCCCTTGTTTCAGGGTAGATCATGTGAGACTGTGAGCCGTGTATGGTACTTACTATCACAGTCTCACATTACAAATGGGCAGTCACTGTGGGTCTGCACCAAAAAGATTTCTGTCTGTATACAGGGGGTCTGGTCTGGGGTCTATATACAGGAGGGGTCTGGTCTGGGGTCTGTATACAGGAGGGGTCTGGTCTGGGGTCTGTATACAGGAGGGGTCTGGTCTGGGGTCTGTATACAGGAGGGGTCTGGTCTGGGGTATGTATACAGGAGGGGTCTGGTCTGGGGTCTGTATACAGGAGGGGTCTGGTGTGGGGTCTGTATACAGGAGGGGTCTGGTTTGGGGTCTGTATACAGGAGGGGTCTGGTCTGGGGTATGTATACAGGAGGGGTCTGGTCTGGGGTATGTATACAGGAGGGGTCTGGTGTGGGGTCTGTATACAGGAGGGGTCTGGTTTGGGGTCTGTATACAGGAGGGGTCTGGTCTGGGGTATGTATACAGGAGGGGTCTGGTCTGGGGTATGTATACAGGAGGGGTCTGGTGTGGGGTCTGTATACAGGAGGGGTCTGGTGTGGGGTCTGTATACAGGAGGGGTCTGGTGTGGGGTCTGAATACAGGAGAGGTCTGGTCTGGGGTCTGTATACAGGAGGGGTCTGGTCTGAGCTCTGTATACAGGGGTCTGGTCTGGGGTCTGTATACAGGAGGGGTCTGGTCTGGGGTATGTATACAGGAGGGGTCTGGTCTGGGGTATGTATACAGGAGGGGTCTGGTGTGGGGTCTGTATACAGGAGGGGTCTGGTTTGGGGTCAGTATACACAGGGAGTCTGGTCTGGGGTATGTATACACAGGGAGTCTGGTCTGAGGTCTGTATACACAGGGAGTCTGGTCTGGGGTCTGTATACAGGAGGGGTCTGGTCTGGGGTCTGTATACAGGAGGGGTCTGGTGTGGGGTCTGTATACAGGAGGGGTCTGGTTTGGGGTCAGTATACAGGAGGTATGGTTTGAGCAGCATTTACAGAGCGTTTGGAATGGGGTCAGTATACAGGGAGGTTTGGTCTGAGCTCTGTATACAGGGGTCTGGTCTGGGGTATGTATACAGGAGGGGTCTGGTCTGGGGTATGTATACAGGAGGGGTCTGGTCTGGGGTATGTATACAGGAGGGGTCTGGTGTGGGGTCTGTATACACAGGGAGTCTGGTCTGGGGACTGTATACAGGAGGGGTCTGGTCTGGGGTATGTATACAGGAAGGGTCTGGTCTGTGGGTCTGTATACAGGAGGGGTCTGGTCTGGGGTCTGTATACAGGAGGGGTCTGGTGTGGGGTCTGTATACAGGAGGGGTCTGGTTTGGGGTCAGTATACAGGAGGTATGGTTTGAGCAGCATTTACAGAGCGTTTGGAATGGGGTCAGTATACAGGGAGGTTTGGTCTGAGCTCTGTATACAGGGGTCTGGTCTGGGGTATGTATACAGGAGGGGTCTGGTCTGGGGTATGTATACAGGAGGGGTCTGGTCTGGGGTATGTATACAGGAGGGGTCTGGTGTGGGGTCTGTATACACAGGGAGTCTGGTCTGGGGACTGTATACAGGAGGGGTCTGGTCTGGGGTATGTATACAGGAAGGGTCTGGTCTGTGGGTCTGTATACAGGAGGGGTCTGGTCTGGGGTCTGTATACAGGAGGGGTCTGGTCTGTGGGTCTGTATACAGGAGGGGTCTGGTCTGGGGTCTGTATACAGGAGGGGTCTGGTCTGGGGTCTGTATACAGGAGGGGTCTGGTGTGGGGTCTGTATACAGGAGGGGTCTGGTTTGGGGTCAGTATACAGGAGGTATGGTTTGAGCAGCGTTTACAGAGCGTTTGGAATGGGGTCAGTATACAGGGAGGTTTGGTCTGAGCTCTGTATACAGGGGTCTGGTCTGGGGTATGTATACAGGAGGGGTCTGGTCTGGGGTATGTATACAGGAGGGGTCTGGTGTGGGGTCTGTATACACAGGGAGTCTGGTCTGGGGACTGTATACAGGAGGGGTCTGGTCTGGGGTATGTATACAGGAAGGGTCTGGTCTGTGGGTCTGTATACAGGAGGGGTCTGGTCTGGGGTCTGTATACAGGAGGGGTCTGGTCTGGGGTCTGTATACAGGAGGTATGGTTTGAGCAGCGTTTACAGAGCGTTTGGAATGGGGTCAGTATACAGGGAGGTTTGGCCAGAGCTCTGTATACAGGGGTCTGGTCTTTGGTCCATATATAGGTAGTCTGGTCTGGGGTATGTATAAAGGGGTCTGTATATTGGGGGGGTCAAACATAACCAAAATTTCACTCCCAGTGCTCACAAGCTCATTTTCTTTTGTTTTTGTCTTTCTTTTTTTTGTGCTTTCCCCTAAACAACAGGTGAATGTAAGAAAGCCCAAAGATAAAACATAGCTTTTACTTTATCTTATTAAAATGCCCTAGGCATGTGCGAGTCGTGCGGCCGCACAGGGCGCCACGCTCCAGGGGGCGCCGCAGGGAGACAGCTGTCACTGTTATTTGCTGCCCTGCTCCCGCTCCTAGGGGCTTTTATAGATCTGCACGGCTGCTAGTAGAGAGGTGGCGGCATCCACAGAGGCGCCTGGTGGTAGCGCGGCCCCCTGCTGATGCCACTCTCTCTACTATAGTCCTGGCCGCTTCGTTATCCCCCCCCACCCTGCAGTGTGAGCTCACCTGTGGAGCTGCACAGGCCTGTGCTTACAGGACCAGTGATGATGTCAATGAAGGGGGAGGAGTCAGGGATCACATGATCAGCATCTCCGACTATGCAGGGCAGCTTCCACCAAGCAGCATGAAGTGAAGAAATGGATGAGGTGAGTGTGAATGTAGCAGAGGTGAGTGTGAATGTAGCAGAGGTGAGTGTGAATGTAGCAGAGGTGAGTGTGAATGTAGCAGAGGTGAGTGTGAATGTAGCAGAGGTGAGTGTGAATGTAGCAGAGGTGAGTGTGAATGTAGCAGAGGTGAGTGTGAATGTAGCAGAGGTGAGTGTGAATGTAGCAGAGGTGAGTGTGTATGGGGTGTAAGGAGTGGAGCCGCGTGTGCACAGGGTGTACAGAGCGGAGCCACGTGTGCACAAGGTGTACAGAGCGGAGCCACGTGTGTACGAGGTGTACGGAGCGGAGCCGTGTGTGTACGAGGTGTACGGAGCGGAGCCGTGTGTGTACGAGGTGTACGGAGCGGAGCCACGTGTGTAGGAGGTGTACGGAGCGGAGGCACGTGTGTACAAGGAGTACGGAGCGGAGCCGTGTGTGTACGAGGTGTACGGAGCGGAGCTGAGTGTACGAGGTGTACGGAGCGGAGCCACGTGTGTACGAGGTGTACGGAGCGGAGCCACGTGTGTACGAGGTTTACGGAGCGGAGCCACGTGTGTACAAGGAGTATGGAGTGGAGCCGTGTGTGTACGAGGTGTACGGAGCGGAGCCGTGTGTGTACGAGGTGTACGGAGCGGAGCCGTGTGTGTACGAGGTGTACGGAGCGGAGCCGTGTGTGTACGAGGTTTACGGAGCGGAGCTGAGTGTGTACGAGGTGTAAGGAGTGGAGCCGCGTGTGCACAAGGTGTACAGAGCGGAGCCACGTGTGTACGAGGTGTACGGAGCGGAGCCGTGTGTGTACGAGGTGTACGGAGCGGAGCCGTGTGTGTACGAGGTGTACAGAGCGGAGCCGAGTGTGTACGAGGTGTACGGAGCGGAGCCACGTGTGTACGAGGTTTACGGAGCGGAGCCACGTGTGTACGAGGTGTACGGAGCGGAGCCACGTGTGTACGAGGTGTACGGAGCGGAGCCGCGTGTGTACGTGGTGTACGGAGCGGAGCCGCGTGTGTACGTGGTGTACGGAGCGGAGCCGCGTGTGTACGTGGTGTACGGAGCGGAGCCGCGTGTGTACGTGGTGTACGGAGCGGAGCCGCGTGTGTACGAGGTGTACGGAGCGGAGCCGCGTGTGTACGAGGTTTACGGAGCGGAGCCACGTGTGTACGAGGTGTACGGAGTGGAGCCGCGTGTGTACGTGGTGTACGGAGCGGAGCCGCGTGTGTACAAGGAGTATGGAGCGGAGCCGTGTGTGTACGAGGTGTACGGAGCGGAGCCGTGTGTGTACGAGGTTTACGGAGCGGAGCCGCGTGTGTACGAGGTGTACGGAGCGGAGCCGCGTGTGTACGAGGTGTACGGAGCGGAGCCGCGTGTGTACAGAGCGACGAGGTGTACGGAGCGGAGCCGAGTGTATACAAGGTGTATGGAGCAGAGCCGAGTGTGTACGAGGTGTACGGAGCGGAGCCGAGTGTATACAAGGTGTATGGAGTGGAGCCGAGTGCATACAAGGTGTGTGTACCAGTGGTAGCCCCCCGCGGATCCTGCTCTCACTACTATAGTCCCAGCCGCCTCTGCCAGCAGCATTCTTCTCCCGAGTCCCGGCCGCCGCTGTCTGCCCTCTGCAGCTCAGCACAACGGGGCACGATGATGTCCTCAGTGAGTCCCACTGTGCTGAGACGTGCAGAGCAGATGCTGAGGAGACTGGAGCAGCGAGAAGAGAGGTGAGTATTTACTTTTTTCTTCTTAATCAGTGAGTACACTGCATTATACTATATGGAGGACTGTGGGGGTGTATTGTACTATATGTCATGCTTTAAGGGTGCAATATACTATACGGAGGACTGTGTGGTGCATTATACTATATGGAGGACTGTGGCGTGCATATAATAAATGAAGGAGTTTGAGTGTGCATTCTAGATGGAGGACTGTGGGGTGCATTATACTATATGGAGGACTGTGGGGGTGCAGTATTCTATATGGAGGGTTTTTTTCAAGAAAAACACTTGCTGCAAATACACAGCGTGTCAACGTAGCCGTAATGCTGTAACTTTTCAGGATCTGGGGCTATGTGAGGGCTTGTTTTTTAGGCCCTGAGCTGATGTTTTTACTGATATCATGTTTGGGTAGACACAATGTTTTGTTCGCCTCTTATTGTATTTTATTGCAACGTTACTGTCACGGGTGGCACGGATGACAGGGTGGAGGCCACGCGCAGACGATCCCAGCGTTTGGCCCATCAGCCATAATGGTGGAGGATGGTCCGTCTCTTTCAGGAGCATTTACCTTCTGTGTTGATGGAGAGAAGGTGTGATGAGATCTCTCTATTATGGGGAGACGGCTGTGGAGGTCTTGCGCTCGGTCTGGTTTTATCCACCAATGTTGTAGGTCACTAGGACCCAGCAGACTCCTTCCACCTTTATAAGGAGGTTCATTACCCTTCCTCGGTGCAGGTGATAGTTCCTTGTGCACACTTTATCCTTGCTCCAGCAGAAGCTGAGATTGTGGAGGTTGCTGTGTTCTGCTGTCAGATAAGTGTTTCCTTTTCCCAAATGTCTGTCTTCCTGGTGTTTGTCTTTAGTTGATAGTGGAGGGGTCTAGTGAACCTCTCCATCTGATCCTTAGATAGGATAGATCTAGGATCAGAGAGGGACGAGGTTCGTGGTCGGCGACAGTTGAGGAGACTGTATAGGGACGTCAGGGCAGACAGGGTCAGCTCTAGGAAGTCTAGGGGTCACCGTCTCCTTCTTGTGCCCTTAGCATTAGGGACTCCTGATTCCCCCCCCCCGTCGTTATCCTACGCTGGGTGTCTTCCCCACTCCCAGCGTGACATTATCACCTGCCATAACTGTAAGTGAAGGAAGGGGAGGATTCGATTTTTCTTCCTTTCCTTATGGATCCTGTGTCTGCTTTGGCCCAGCAGCTGCAGTCTCTGTCTTTGGAGGTTGCGGACCTTCGGTCGGCTCTGCAGGGACCACAACCGCAACATGGTGTCTTGGGGAATCAAGCAGTGGGTCCGGCCAGACCGGAACCTAAGGTTGCCCTCCCTGACAGGTTTTCAGGAGGCAGAGATAAGTTTACTGTGTTCAAAGAGGCCTGTAAATTATACTTCAGGCTTAAGCCGTATTCCACTGGTGACGAGCAGCAGCGGGTAGGAATTATTATATCATTGCTGCAGGGGGATCCCCAATCCTGGGCTTTCTCTTTGCCACAGGACTCTACTTGTTTCCAGTCTGTGGATGGATTTTTTTGACGCCTTAGGCCTCATATATGATGACCCTGACCGTGTCTCTTTGGCTGAATCCAAATTGCGCCATCTCCACCAGGGGACTCGGTCGGCGGAATCATATTGTTCTGAGTTCCGCAGGTGGGCTATGGACACGAAGTGGAACGATCCGGCTCTCAGGAGTCATTTTTGCCAGGGTCTTTCAGAAAGGCTGAAGGATGCCCTGGCAGTGTATGAGACCCCCCCGTCCCTGGAGGCAGCTATGTCGTTAGCTATTCGTATGGATAGACGCCTCCAGGAGCGGAGGGGTAGACCTCCTGCAACTGGGAGCCCTTCTCATGGTGGTTCCTTGTTGCCGGGTGGTCACTCGGAGGGCGAGTCATTTCTCCCGAGGGGGGAGGAACCTATGCAGCTTGGAGGAGCGGCGGCCTCGAGGCTCTCCACCGGTGCCTCCTGGGGCAGGGGGAAGGGGGTCTGTTTTTTCTGTGGGAAAGGAGACCATTTTATCGGGGCCTGTCCCTACACTCCTAAACGGACTAGGGTGCCGGGACCTCATGTGACTATGGGGGGGGTGGAGGTGGTCGAGCGGGAGGTGTGTGTATCCTCCGTTTGTACTTCCCATTTTCTCCTGAGTGCAGAGGTGGCGCTAGAGAGCAAAACGGAAGGCATATCTGTGTTTGTGGATAGTGGTGCGGGGATCTGCATGGTGGATGCTCGTTTTGTACACGCTCATAGGCTTAACCGCTGTTTATTGTCTCGCCCCATCCGTATCTATGCCATCGACTCAGCCCCTCTTGCTCAGGGTAGTCTCACACATATCGTACATAACATTAAGTTAACGGTTGGATCCCAACATCAGGAGACGTTATCTTGCTATGTCTTAGACGGTCTCCCCGCTCCCATTGTCCTGGGCTTGCCATGGTTGATTAAACATAATCCCGTAGTGGATTGGCAGTCCAGGGACATTGTGGAATGGAGTGATTTTTGTTCGGAGAATTGTTTGGCTACATCCCTTTCGGTGGTATCTGCTGAATCTCTGCCCCCATTCCTATCGGAGTATGAGGATGTGTTCTCAGAGAAGGGGTGCCGAGACTTGCCCCCTCATCGGGCATATGATTGCCCTATCAACCTCGTTCCCGGAGCTAAACTGCCCAAAGCTAGGATGTTTACTATATCTGGTCCCGAAAGACAAGCAATGAAGGATTTCATTTCCGAGAGTCTAGAGACAGGTCACATCAGGCCCTCCACGTCGCCGGTTGCGGCTGGTTTCTTTTTTGTGAAAAAGAAGGATGGGGGCCTCCGTCCTTGTTTGGATTTTCGGGAATTGAATCGGATTACTGTCCGTGATCCATACCCCCTCCCTCTGATCCCTGATTTATTTAGTCAGGTTGTGGGTGCCAAATGGTTCTCCAAGTTGGATTTGAGGGGGCCTACAACCTGATTAGGGTCAGAGAGGGGGATGAATGGAAAACTGCGTTTAATACCCCGGACGGCCATTTTGAAAGTCTCGTAATGCCGTTCGGGCTCACTAACGCCCCGGCGGTTTTCCAACATTTTGTCAATGATATTTTCCATCATTTGGTGGGTAGATTTGTAGTTGTTTACTTGGACGATATCTTGATCTATTCTCCCGATATGGAGACGCATCAGTCCCATGTCAAACAGGTGTTGCAGGTCTTACGGGACAACAAACTGTATGCTAAACTCGAGAAATGTGTTTTCGCCGTTCAGGAGGTTCGTTTTTTGGGGTACCTCTTGTCGCCGTTGGGTTTCCGGATGGATCCGGAAAAGGTCCGGGCGGTGCTAGATTGGGAACAGCCGGACAATCTACGGGCATTGCAACGCTTTTTGGGGTTTACCAATTTTTACCGTAAATTTATTAAGAACTATTCGGTACTGGTGACGCCTCTTACGGACATGACTAGGAAGGGGACGGATTTTTCTGAGTGGTCTGATTCTGCTCGCCAGGCTTTCTCCTCCCTGAAGCCTTGTTTTGCTTCCGCGCCTGTTCTTTGTCAGCCCGATCTTTCTCAGCCCTTCATTGTGGAAGTGGATGCGTCTGAGGTGGGGGTGGGGGCTGTGTTGTCGCAGGGCCCTTCGCCTGGGAGATGGGTGCCCTGTGCGTTCTTCTCCAAGAAGTTGTCTTCGGCCGAGAGGAATTATGATGTGGGTAATAGGGAGCTGTTGGCTATTAAGTTGGCTTTTGAGGAATGGCGGCACTGGCTGGAGGGGGCTGTCCATCCCGTCACGGTTATTACCGACCATAAGAACCTGTCTTACCTTGAGTCCGCCAGGCGTCTCAATCCCCGGCAGGCTCGGTGGTCTTTGTTTTTCACGAGATTTAATTTTACCGTCACCTACCGTCCGGGGGTTCAGAATGTGAAGGCGGATGCATTATCGCGTAGTTTTCCGGGTGGTAGTACTCATGAGAGTCCCGTCCCCATCTTGCAGGAGGGGGTGGTTGTTTCTGCTCTTTGCCCTGATCTGGAGGGGGAGGTGTTGAAGGTTCAGGGGGGCGCCCCTGCCTCCTGCCCTTCTGGGAGGCTTTTTGTGCCGTTCTCTTTGCGCCTCAGGGTGCTGTCAGAGCATCACGACTCTGTACTGGCGGGGCATCCGGGCGGTAGGGCCACTTTCGATCTCTTGTCTCGTCGCTTTTGGTGGCCGGGGTTGAGGAAGGACGTAGCGGAATTCGTATCCGCCTGTGGTGTGTGTGCACGTGCTAAGGTTCCGCATACCCGTCCGTCTGGGTCTCTCGTGCCATTGTCTATTCCTGAGAGGCCATGGACACATTTGTCAATGGATTTTATCACCGATCTTCCGGCGTCTGCGGGCAAGACGGTGGTACTGGTAGTAGTAGATAGATTCAGTAAGATGGTTCGCTTTGTGGCACTGCCCGCACTTCCTAATGCTCGGACTCTGGCACAGGTGTTTGTAGGTGAGATTGTGAAGCTTCATGGGGTTCCCTCCGAGGTGGTTTCTGATCACGGTACTCAGTTCGTCTCCAAATTTTGGAAGGCTTTTTGTACACGTTTGGGGATAACGTTGTCCTTTTCTTCTGCTTTTCATCCTCAGTCTAATGGTCAAACCGAACGTGTGAATCAGAATTTGGAGACTTACCTGAGGTGTTTTGTCTCTGACCATCAGGAGACTTGGGCAAATTATTTGCCCTTGGCCGAATTCGCCCTTAATAATCGTCTTCAGGAGTCCACTGGCAAGTCACCGTTCTTCGGTGCATATGGGTTTCATCCTCAGTTTGGTACTTTTAGCGGTACGAGTCCTTCCGGAGTTCCGGAGGAGGACCGTTTTACCTCGTCTCTCTCCTCGGTTTGGCGGGTGTACAGAGTAGCTTGAAGCTCTTAGGTGACAGGTACAAACGTATGGCTGACAGGAAGCGTGCGCCAGGTCCGGACCTGTGTGTGAATGACTACGTGTGGTTATCTACCAAGAATGTGAAGTTGAAGGTGCCCTCTTGGAAGTTGGGGCCCAGGTTTATTGGCCCCTATAGGATAACCGCCGTTATCAATCCCGTGGCGTTTCGTCTTGCGTTGCCTCCTGCTCTTAAGATTCACGATGTGTTTCACAGGTCGCTCCTCAAGCCGTATGTGCCGTCGTCTAACCCATCTCCTTTGCCTCCTGAGCCCATCTGTGTGGCGGGGAATCTGGAATTCGAGATCTCGAGGGTGGTTGATTCTCGCATGTTGCGCCGTTCTCTTCAGTATTTGGTGCACTGGAGGGGGTACGGTCCTGAGGAGCGGATGTGGGTGCCGGCGTCGGAGGTGTCCGCCGCAAGGCTGGTCCGCGCTTTTCACCGTTCCCATCCGGATAAGCCTGGTCCTGAGTGTCCGGGGGCCACTCGTAGGAGGGGGGGTACTGTCACGGGTGGCACGGATGACAGGGTGGAGGCCACGCGCAGACGATCCCAGCGTTTGGCCCATCAGCCATAATGGTGGAGGATGGTCCGTCTCTTTCAGGGGCATTTACCTTCTGTGTTGATGGAGAGAAGGTGTGATGAGATCTCTCTATTATGGGGAGACGGCTGTGGAGGTCTTGCGCTCGGTCTGGTTTTATCCACCAATGTTGTAGGTCACTAGGACCCAGCAGACTCCTTCCACCTTTATAAGGAGGTTCATTACCCTTCCTCGGTGCAGGTGATAGTTCCTTGTGCACACTTTATCCTTGCTCCAGCAGAAGCTGAGGTTGTGGAGGTTGCTGTGTTCTGCTGTCAGATAAGTGTTTCCTTTTCCCAAATGTCTGTCTTCCCTGGTGTTTGTCTTTAGTTGATAGTGGAGGGGTCTAGTGAACCTCTCCATCTGATCCTTAGATAGGATAGATCTAGGATCAGAGAGGGACGAGGTTCGTGGTCGGCGACAGTTGAGGAGACTGTATAGGGACGTTAGGGCAGACAGGGTCAGCTCTAGGAAGTCTAGGGGTCACCGTCTCCTTCTTGTGCCCTTAGCATTAGGGACTCCTGATTCCCCCCCCCGTCGTTATCCTACGCTGGGTGTCTTCCCCACTCCCAGCGTGACAGTTACAGTGGCCAAAAAAAACTATTCTGCAGCTTTATTTTTTTTTTCACTACAATATTTACTGATCGCATATCGCATTAATTTAATTTATATTTTGATCACTTTTATGAATGCAGCAATACCAGTTTGTGTATTTTCTTAATGGGGCAAAAAAGGCGTGATTTGAACTTTAGTTCCCGTTTTAGAAAATTGTTCATACTTTTAATAACTTAATAGTCTTGTTAGTGTTGAAGCTGCGTTTGTCTCATCACCTGTGCCATGTATACCAGTGCATCATCAGCACTGCTATGTATAGGAGAAAACACCTCTATGTACAGTAGATAACACAGGATCCACCATTCACATTAGGTGATGTCAAAGCTCTCCTCCTCCTGTACAATGACTGATAACACCTCTATATACAGTAGATAACACAGGATCCACCATTCACAATAGGTGATATCACAGCTCACCTCCTCCTGTACAATGACTGATAACACCTCTATATACAGTAGATCACACAGGATCCACCATTCACAATAGGTGATATCACAGCTCACCTCCTCCTGTACAATGACTGATAACACCTCTATATACAGTAGATAACACAGGATCCACCATTCACAATAGATGATATCACAGCTCACCTCCTCCTGTACAATGACTGATAACACCTCTATATACAGTAGATCACACAGGATCCACCATTCACAATAGGTGATATCACAGCTCACCTCCTCCTGTACAATGACTGATAACACCTCTATATACAGTAGATAACACAGGATCCACCATTCACAATAGATGATATCACAGCTCACCTCCTCCTGTACAATGACTGATAACACCTCTATATACAGTAGATAACACAGGATCCACCATTCACAATAGATGATATCACAGCTCACCTCCTCCTGTACAATGACTGATAACACCTCTATATACAGTAGATAACAGATGATCCACCATTCACAATAGGTGATATCACAGCTCACCTCCTCCTCCTGTACAATGACTGATAACACCTCTATATACAGTAGATAACACAGGATCCACCATTCACAATAGGTGATGTCACAGCTCACCTCCTCCTGTACAATGACTGATAACACCTCTATATACAGTAGATAACACAGGATCCACCATTCACAATAGGTGATGTCACAGCTCACCTCCTCCTGTACAATGACTGATAACACCTCTATATACAGTAGATAGCACAGGATCCACCATTCACAATAGGTGATATCACAGCTCACCTCCTCCTGTACAATGACTGATAACACCTCTATATACAGTAGATAACACAGGATCCACCATTCACAATAGGTGATATCACAGCTCACCTCCTCCTCCTGTACAATGACTGATAACTCCTCTATATACAGTAGATAACACAGGATCCACCATTCACAATAGGTGATATCACAGCTCACCTCCTTCTCCTGTAAGATGACAGGTGACACCTCTATATACAGTAGATAACACAGGATCCACCATTCACAATAGATGATATCACAGCTCACCTCCTCCTCCTGTACAATGACTGATAACACCTCTATATACAGTAGATAACACAGGATCCACCATTCACAATAGATGATATCACAGCTCACCTCCTCCTGTACAATGACTGATAACACCTCTATATACAGTAGATCACACAGGATCCACCATTCACAATAGGTGATATCACAGCTCACCTCCTCCTGTACAATGACTGATAACACCTCTATATACAGTAGATAACACAGGATCCACCATTCACAATAGATGATATCACAGCTCACCTCCTCCTGTACAATGACTGATAACACCTCTATATACAGTAGATCACACAGGATCCACCATTCACAATAGGTGATATCACAGCTCACCTCCTCCTGTACAATGACTGATAACACCTCTATATACAGTAGATAACACAGGATCCACCATTCACAATAGATGATATCACAGCTCACCTCCTCCTGTACAATGACTGATAACACCTCTATATACAGTAGATAACACAGGATCCACCGTTCACAATAGATGATATCACAGCTCACCTCCTGTACAATGACTGATAACACCTCTATATACAGCAGATAACACAGGATCCACCATTCACAATAGGTGATATCACAGCTCACCTCCTCCTCCTGTACAATGACTGATAACACCTCTATATACAGTAGATAACACAGGATCCACCATTCACAATAGGTGATGTCACAGCTCACCTCCTCCTGTACAATGACTGATAACACCTCTATATACAGTAGATAACACAGGATCCACCATTCACAATAGGTGATGTCACAGCTCACCTCCTCCTGTACAATGACTGATAACACCTCTATATACAGTAGATAGCACAGGATCCACCATTCACAATAGGTGATATCACAGATCACCTCCTCCTCCTGTACAATGACTGATAACTCCTCTATATACAGTAGATAACACAGGATCCACCATTTACAATAGGTGATATCACAGCTCACCTCCTCCTCCTGTACAATGACTGATAACACCTCTATATACAGTAGATAGCACAGGATCCACCATTCACAATAGGTGATATCACAGATCACCTCCTCCTCCTGTACAATGACTGATAACTCCTCTATATACAGTAGATAACACAGGATCCACCATTCACAATAGGTGATATCACAGATCACCTCCTCCTCCTGTACAATGACTGATAACACCTCTATATACAGTAGATAACACAGGATCCACCATTTACAATAGGTGATATCACAGCTCACCTCCTCCTCCTGTACAATGACTGATAACACCTCTATATACAGTAGATAACACAGGATCCACCATTCACAATAGGTGATGTCACAGCTCACCTCCTCCTGTACAATGACTGATAACACCTCTATATACAGTAGATAACACAGGATCCACCATTTACAATAGGTGATATCACAGCTCACCTCCTCCTCCTGTACAATGACTGATAACACCTCTATATACAGTAGATAACACAGGATCCACCATTCACAATAGGTGATGTCACAGCTCACCTCCTCCTGTACAATGACTGATAACACCTCTATATACAGTAGATAACACAGGATCCACCATTTACAATAGGTGATATCACAGATCACCTCCTCCTCCTGTACAATGACTGATAACACCTCTATATACAGTAGATAACACAGGATCCACCATTTACAATAGGTGATATCACAGCTCACCTCCTCCTCCTGTAAGATGACAGGTGACACCTCTATATATGGGAGGGTTGGTAATGCCAGGTGGGAGGGGATATAGGTCTTGGGGTTTGGGTCCCTGATTTTTTCTGACCCTAGCATAGCAACGCCCCTCCCTGCTCTCCTTGAAGACCATGAATAGATCATGTACAAACATGTATGCTCATGTGTTCTGAGTAAGTAATGGCGTGGGGGCGCCATAAGGCAAATTCGCACAGGGCACCATTCAACATAAGGCCGGCCCTGGATAGGACCAAGATAAAATGCTAAGGCTACCTTCACATACAGCGTTCTGCGGAGGGGATCCGCAATGTGAGCGCAGCACCGCAAGCCCCTATCTTTATAATGGGAGCGCACGGTGCTGCGCATGGATGCGAATGACCGTGCGCACCCATTCACTGCCATATGTGATCTGTGCGCAGGCGGACGCCTGCGCACAAATCACCGAGTCTCGTCCGCACCAGAAATAAAACATGTCGCGTTCGTGGTGCAGACGAGACTGGGTGATTTGTGCGCAGGCATCTGCATGTGCACAGATCACATATGGCAGTGAATGGGTGCGCACGGTCATGCGCAGCACTGTGCGCTCCCATTATAAAGATAGGGGCTTGCAGTGCTGCGCCCACATTGCGGATCCCCTCTGCAGAACGCTGTGGAGGGGAACGCAAATGTGAAGGTAGCCTTAAACAGATGGAAAGAAAGGTTGATGGATACAATAGTAATGCATAAAACACACAAGGTTAGTGTTCCTGTGTTGGTCACACTCCACCACAAACACCATCCACACATAACCAGATGCCATAGGATCTTACATCCCTGTAACACACAGTGAATATGGACATACAGCACTGAATGAAATCAAGTCAAAGTTACGGTTCATCTTTGAGCTTTCTTAGGGGGCCGTCACACGCTGCGACATCTTTAGCGATATTGTAAGCGATCACGTGCACGCGCGATCGCTTACAATATCGCTCACATCGCTGGTGAGATGTCACACAGACAGACTCACCAGCGATGCGGAGCCGCGATCTCGCTCGTTACTATGGTACACATCGGGTAACTAGGCGCCGCGCGTCGCTTAGTTACCCGACGTGTACCATAGTTACCATCTCCCAGCATAGGCGCGGTCGCTGGGAGATGGATCATCGTGGTGTCACACACCACGATGATGCAGATCGTTGCATCGTTCATCGCTAGATCTGAGAACCGAACCTCAGATCAGCGATGTCACGATCAAGCGATTTACCATCGTAAATCGCTTGATTACATGCAACGATATCTTGCCCGATATCGCTTAAGCGATCAAAAAGGAGATCACTTAAACGATATCGGGCAAGATATCTCACCGTGTGACGGCCCCCTTACAATCACATATTTGCTAATATTAGTTTTCTTTTTTTTTGTGGAAATCTTGGTAATTTCTACTTTCTTTACAGTACCCAGCGCTAGTACATATATTTCCCCTAAACAAACTCCTAATTAACATTCAATGTCTTCTCACACAGAACGATGAACTCAGAGACGATGCTGCCATCTGCTGGTCATTTTTTTACATACAATGTATCAGATTTATTTTCACAGCGCTCTAGAATGTACAGAACAGAATACAGAATTAAGTGAAAATAAGATGTTAGTTGTGTACATGCTAGATAACACAACTGGCTGGTGGAAGCAGAGAGCTGTGTGTTAATATTATCTACTTGCATAACTGCCAAGTGGCATCCATTCTCAACTCTTGTCTGGATGAGGCCGTATCCCAGAATTCCCCACTATGCCAGAACCCATATTGGGACACCCAAGTGATGGGTATTGCAATATGGCACCTGCTGGCGGTACCAGCTCCTTGCACGGTACCATCAGCTCCCATCCTCACGTCCTCGCAAATAACGGACAGCAGCACACAGGGGAACAGAAACAGCGCACGGGGCCCCAGACAGCGCACGGGGCCCCAGACAGCGCACGGGGCCGGGGGGGAAAGACTGCCGCCGCCACCAGCACCACAGAGCCTGCCCCATTGAGATGTCACCGCCCTACCCATGCGACAACATCAGGCTTACACCTAGTATATCAATATTATAACAATTGTAATTATAATTTGCATTCTCTTTCGGGACCAATAATGTATCTTTCTTTTTGCATTCTGTTAAATGAACACAAGATTGAGCTACATCTGTAGTTTTGCTTTATTTCATGGATTACACATCTGTCATATACATTTACATTGTGCAGCCCTGGGGTTACAAATAAATCTTACATTTACAAGTAGAAGACTGAAGCCATCCTCTTCAGGCCCCCCCAAACTGGGGGGGGACAAGTAACTCCTCAACTTGCATATGACCTGCCCCCCAAAACATTCATGTGTCTCATAACTTGTGTTCAAAGACAGGGAAAGATAATTATGTCATACACAGATTTGCCATAGACGTACATTGTGCAGCACTATGGCTGCAAATGACACCCCAGGCAGCAGGGATGGCAGGCTGTAGCTGTCTGCTTTATCTGTGCTGAGAATCAAAAATTCTGCAAAGCGCTCTGTCATTATTTTTTTTTCACACTTCTATATGTGTGACAGACCCACCAGAAAATAACAGATGCTGACACAGAGAATGGGCATCTGTGATTGGCTGCTTGAGTAACCTGAAAGCAGCCCATACATAGTACCATACTAGAATGTATGGGCTGATATTAGATTACTCAAACAGCCAATCACAGACGCCCATCCTCTTTGACCGCATCTGTGATTGGCTGTTGGGTCTGTCACATATAGAAGTGTGCAAATAAATCATTTTTACAAACATGACGTAGCGCTCCACAGAATTTTTGCTTCTCACCGCAGATAAAGCAGACAGCTACAGGCTGCCACCCCCCAGCTGCCTGCCTTTACCTTGGCTGGCAATCAAAAGACAGAGAAGCCTAATATTTGTTTTAAACTTAAGTAAAATATTTTTTTCTCTTTTGAAATGTGTGGGCTCCTGTGATATGTTGATCGCCAGACAGGTAAAACAAGACAGCTGAGGGCTGGGATTCTCAGCATGGTAAGCGTTCTTGGCCCCCCACGCTGAAAATCGCAGCCTGCAGCCACCCCTGAAAATTGGCGCATTTATCATAGCACCATTTCCAGGCACTTTACCCGGCTCTTCCAGTGGCTCTGGTGGTGAGTGGCACCCTGGGTAATAAAAGGGTTAGTACCAGGCCAGCTTTGTATTATCAGCTGGTACTAAGCCCAAACTTCATGGTGTCATGATAAATTAGATACGGCCACTATGAATTTCTAGTAAACAGAACATTTTTTGTATTAAAAATAAAACACAAAACACATATAGGGACTCCATCTTTAATTAAAAAAAATCCTCGTTTCGACGTAATCCGCGGGTCTTCTATCTTCAGCTCTGCTACATCTTTGCCATCAGACAAATATGTCTGCTGACAAGGATGAGCAGGCACAGAATGACACTGGAGCAATGTTACTGTGTAGTGCGGCACTATGTTTCTTTTTTTGTCATTTCATGTAGTGTAGAAATCTTGGGAAAAGTGTGGATTGTGCTCTGGAAGTGATTAGTTGTAGATAATTATGTTATTTTCTGCAGAGATAAGTCCTACATAGAAGACGTGATATCGGTCTGCGTCAGATAAAGAACTTCACCTAGAGACATCACTGGTGAGTATGTGTATTACTTATACACACTCACTGACACTATATACAGAGCTCCTGTGTATAATGCCAATGGTGATCATTGCATTACCTGTACACTGACACTATATACAGAGCTCCTGTGTATAATGCCAATGGTGATCATTGCATTACCTGTACACTGACACTATATACAGAGCTCCTGTGTATAATGCCAATGGTGATCATTGCATTACCTGTACACTGACACTATATACAGAGCTTTTTAACATTTTTATTAATTTAGTATTATTTGTCACTGTGGTGGCATTATGTGCTTTCGTCGTGACATGACGGTATTTGTCCCTTGTATGTGGTATTATTCAGTCACTGTGGTGGCAATATGTGGTCTCATGGTGTGGTAGTATTTATACCTTATATGTGGTAGCATTTGATCACTATGTGGTGGTATTATGTGCTTTGGTCATGGTGTGGCGGTATTTGTGCCTTGTATGTGGCATTATTTGGGCACTATGTCGTGGTAATATGTGATCTGGTCACGGTGTGGTGGTATTTCTGACTTCTATCTGATATTATTGGTTTTGGTAGAGTGGATTGTGGTCGGTCATTTGTTTTATCTGATATCAATAAGTGGAAACTTGTTTATTTCCAACTAGATGGGTGCCCGATGCACAATGCATCGGGATTCTAGCCGAGCGAGTCTCTGACTCGCAATGGCCGCTTCGCGGCCAATGCTTCGCGCTGCTAAGGCGACTCGCCATGCCCGCTGCGCGGGCATAGCGAGTCGCCTTAGAACTGCTCGCAATGGCCGCTTCGCGGCCAATGCTTCGCGGTGCTAAGGCGACTCGCCATGCCCGCTGCGCGGGCATAGCGAGTCGCCTTACAACTGGTCGCATTGGCCGCTGCGCGGCCAATGCATTTTTCGTATCCACATGACCACGCTGAGTCGCATGCGACTTTGGTGCGCGAAATCCATTCGTGATTATATAATAGATAGATAGATATTAAATACTTGGATGTTTCACCCCTCCCTGTCCTGTGACACAGCAGCAGAGATGCAGTTACAGAGATTCGCCAGAGAAAGCAAGTTGAGCATTTGGTGAGATTTTCACCTCAGTATTTATAAGACAAAACCAGGAGTGAGAAATGTAGAAACAATGACCTGTGAATGCTCCACTCCTGGTTTTGTCTTACAAATACCGAGGTAAAAAACTCCCCAAATGCTCAAAATGCCACATTCTTCTGACGGTGCGGATTCCACCAATAAATAAGTGATCCTTCCTAACCTGTGCATCGCTGAGAACTTGTTTTCACCAAAAAATCACTTTAATGCAAACTCCAGTAATTGTACATCACAGTAATGGTGAGCGCACAGTAATGGTGAGCGCACAGTGATGTGCAGGAGCCGCCTGTGCTTTACAGTCCACGCTTCACTATAATAGGTGTAACGGATAACAGGTATCTGCATATAGCTGAAGAATGGGTGGGCTCGGGTGGGTGGGCTCGGGTGGGTGGGCTCGGGTGGGTGGGCCCCTGGAGTCAATTTTCCTGGTGGGCCCCAGACACCCCAGTCCCGGCGCTGGTTATAGCTTTGTTATGCAGTATGCAGGAATATAATCTAATTCTACTCCTCATGCCAAGTCATGCACTGAACAGTATGAAGTAGATGTTGAGCATCTTTTATGTGACAACTATATAACTCACTAGTGGTTGTAGTTTCTCATCATGTTGACAAATTTTCGTTCAAACCTCCAATTTCTGCAACAATGTGACGGAGAGGAGGAAAAGCTCCTTTGTGGAGTTTAGGTAGCGCATGAAAGATTGGACATACAGGCAAATCTAATGCGTTTTTTAGGGGTACCCGGATACCGGGACAGGGGGGTCACTTCAGTGGGGATCACAGCTGGTTGGTTCCCGGTTCCGTGCCCTGGACCCTCAATGGCGGGGTGGTGGTGATGATGGGGAATGGTAATGTGACGCCACCTGTGGTAATAGGGATACCAGCGCTGCGGCTGGTCGCTGAGGTGATGGAAATGCAGCTGCAGGTGGAGTTTTACCTCTGGGCAGCGGGGTGGATGAGGGGAGTAGTAGTAGCGGTTCTGCTGTGAATGCTGCAGGCGGCGGTGGTGAAGCAGGCACACACATGCACAATAGTAACTGTTTCGGTACCTTTTACTGATGTCCGGTAACAGGCACGGTCCAGAGGGTAACCAGGTGTCAGTGCAGTTTGTGACGTTCACCTTGGAGAGTTGTGAGGCCTCCTCTGTTAGTGTGTGCGGTGATTGGGGTAAGTCCTGCCTGGAGCTGAACTTTCCGCTCTTTCTCCCTTTCAGGGTACTACTCCACAACTGACAATGAGGACCTTGCTGTGGGGATCCCTATTCTCCTCTTGGACCCCTGGTCATATGCTTGGTCTGGTTTGGTGTCTCATTTGGGGTAACTTCCAGGGGAATAGATCCTCCTGGTGGATCTGGGCTTTCTCTGCTACACTTTGGATGAATAGCAACTTCGGACTCTGGTGTCCGGGTGGCTAAAGGGAAACCAGTTATGTTCCCTTCTCTTTTTCTCCTACTTCTTCCACTGGCCTCCGTCCCTCTCTCTAGGGCGCTGCACAGCTGGGTCAGTGTCCCCTGGTTCTGGGCCTGGCTTGGTCCCAGCAACCAGCTCCTTCCAGTACCTTCCTCTTTGCTGTCTGACTGGAACTGCCTGCTCCCTTCACTGCTGAGTGCAGACTGACTGACTCCTCCCCTCAGGCCTGGATCCTTATAGGGGATCTGACTTAAGAACAGCCAGTGGGGCTCCCCCTCCAGGTCTGGGGTGGAAGGTGTTGTGTGCTGTGTGTGCCAAGGTGTAAATCCCTCCTTGTACTGGTGGGTCCTGTGGCAATCCCCCGCAGGGGTGCCACACAACCCACATACTGCAGATTACATGCAGTACACTCAGATACTGTATATCACTGTAGAGATATTGCAGTTAGTGAAGTTTTTCAGAGTGAACACTTCTCCGCTGCTATTAGATTTAAAGATTTTACTTTTTGTAGCATAACCGCAGGCAGTGAATTGGGCATGACCACAGCGGGCGGGAGCACGCACATTTTTGGCGCCCCGCCAGCCTCGCCATTGCATGTTTACATGCAGCGACACCTCTAGGGACGCACCGGCGATCTGACAGGCTGCATTGCCGCTGGGGTGTCTAAAAACCCCAGCGGCAATGCCGTAACACGGGAGTCTATGGCTCCCGTCACCTGTCAGATCGCCGTCGGCCGTTTACATGGGGCGATGTGTACAGAGCGCCCCAGAGTGGTCGCGAACACTCAAATGCGTTGCCCTCGCCCATTCACATTGGACGACACATTGGCGATGTCGGCGGCGATAGGCCACGCCCCAGGGTCGCCTAAAAAATCGCCACCGACATCGCCAGGTGTGACGGTACCCTAAGTCCATCTAGTTCAACCCATAGCCTGACATGTTCAGATGATGTTTTATGTATGAGATTGTTTAATGGGGTTGTTCCTTGCTTTTTTTACCATAATGCTTAAAGTGTAACCGCTGTTTAAGTGAATATAATAAACTTCTAAATATACTAACCATAACCTGTGCGAAAGGATCTCCCGGTCATCATGAGAAGGGTCTTCAGGGGTCATCGTGTGAAAAGACCTCCTGGGTCATCTGGTCCAACCCCCTGCAGGATTCACCAAATCATCCCAGACAGGTCTCTGTCCAGACTCTGTGTGAAGGCTCCATTTAAGGGGAAACTCACTACCTTTTGTGGCCGCCTGTTCCACTCGTTGATCACCCTCACTGTCAAAAAGCTTGTCCTAATATCTAATCTATGGCTCCTCCCATTCAGTTTCCTCCCATTGCTTCTAGTCTTCCCTTGTGCAAATGAAATTAAAACTGATCCCTCTACAGTGTGGACAGCCCTTAAGATATTTGTACACAGCTATTAAATCTCCTCTTCTTTTTTGCAGCTAAACATTCCGTGATCCTGTAACTGTTCTTTATTGGATTTGGTTTGCAGACCAGTCACCATTCCAGTCGCTCTTCTCTGAACTTGCTCCAGTTTGCTGATGTCTTTTATAAAATGTAGAGCCCAAAACTGGATCCAGTATCCAGATGAGGTCTGACCACAGAGGAGTAGAGGATGATGACTTCACATGATCTAGGGGCTGTGGCTTCTGTTGATACATCCCAGAATTGTGTTTGTCGTTCTTCCTGCTGCATCACACTGGTGACTCCTGTGCAGTCTGTGATCTATTAGTATAGACAAGGCTTCTTCACACGCTGTTGCTTCGTCCTTTTCTTCCCATTCTGTAGATACTTTTCCATTTTTCTTGCCCAAATGTCGGACTTTGCATTTCTCTCTGGTATAAACCTGTTAGTTGCTGCCGCTGTTCCAGTGTGTTTAGATCTTTGTGAATCCTCTCTCTCTTCTCTAGTATTAGTGATCCCTGTGATCTTTGTGAATCCTCTCTCTCTTCTCTAGTATTAGTGATCCCTCTGATCTTTGTGAATCCTCTCTCTCTTCTCTAGTATTAGTGATCCCCCTGAGCTTTGTGAATCCTCTCTCTCTTCTCTAGTATTAGTGATCCCTGTGATCTTTGTGAATCCTCTCTCTCTTCTCTAGTATTAGTGATCCCTGTGATCTTTGTGAATCCTCTCTCTCTTCTCTAGTATTAGTGATCCCTGTGAGCTTTGTGAATCCTCTCTCTCTTCTCTAGTATTAGTGATCCCTGTGATCTTTGTGAATCCTCTCTCTCTTCTCTAGTATTAGTGATCCCTGTGATCTTTGTGAATCCTCTCTCTCTTCTCTAGTATTAGTGATCCCTGTGATCTTTGTGGATCCTCTCTCTCCTCTCTAGTATTAGTGATCCCTGTGAGCTTTGTGAATCCTCTCTCTCTTCTCTAGTATTAGTGATCCCTGTGATCTTTGTGAATCCTCTCTCTCTTCTCTAGTATTAGTGATCCCCCTGAGCATTGTGAATCCTCTCTCCTCTCTAGTATTAGTGATCCCTGTGATCTTTGTGAATCCTCTCTCTCTTCTCTAGTATTAGTGATCCCTCTGATCTTTGTGAATCCTCTCTCTCTTCTCTAGTATTAGTGATCCCTGTGATCTTTGTGAATCCTCTCTCTTCTCTAGTATTAGTGATCCCTCTGATCTTTGTGAATCCTCTCTCTTCTCTAGTATTAGTGATCCCTGTGAGCTTTGTGAATCCTCTCTCTCTTCTCTAGTATTAGTGATCCCTCTGAGCTTTGTGTCATCAGTAAATTTTATAAGTTTACCCTCAATTCCTGCTACAGAGAAGGGGAACAGGACATCATCTGACCCATTAGGGCAGAACACCACTTACCTTCTCCAATCCTCTGGATGGGTAAATCAGAGGTAAAAGGATCCCTGAGAAATTATGGTGGGGAATATTGACGCCAACATGAACAATGGATCACTACTATGTCATGGGCTTTAACTTCCCAACATTGACACCAAACACAGTTCAAATATATTTTTTATTATTTACACAAAAAAGTCACATTTTTCAGCCTTCTGTATCGATATGTAGAAATGTCACTTATAAGAAATAAGAAATGTAATAATAAACTTCTGCCAAAATGATCCAATAAACATAAGGAATCTCCTGCATGTGGTGATCAATAGCACAATGTAGATCCCATACAGAAGACGTAGAGCGCTCAGTGCACAGCGCCCAGGCAGATCCCTCCTGTCTGCAGTCAGGGTATACTGGGCTCCATCCTCCTCTTCACTACGGCCAGGAAGCAAAAGGAGGTTACTAGACGGAATTCAAGTTTTTGTATTTATTTTATTAAGTTTATGCAAAAGTGCACAATATTGTACAAATAATAAAGACAACGTATATTATAGCTTGTTATTTTTATAAAAAAAATACATAATGTTTTATTTAAATATTTTAACTTGTATAATATCCATATATATATACATATTATACAAATATATATTTTAATAATAATATTTATTGTTATTATAATAAAAAAAGTATATTTTTATTCCTTGTATAGTATATATATATATTATTTGTATTATTATTGTGATTATTATTTTCTCTAGTCCTGGCCTTCATTATGATATAATTTAAATTGCTGTCAAGCGCTGATCTTGATGATTAACTCGTTAGATGCCATTTAAACCGTTCTCTATAGGTTAGGAGCGGCCCAGTCGGCCTCTGTCACTATATGACTATGTACCTTCATGGCAGCCTGAGGCCAAGGCTTCAATGATGCAGACGGGCACAAGACATCCCCATACACAGAATTGCTGAGAATTATGTCACTGATCAAACAATTGTATCAAGTCCATTAAAAAGGCTAAAATAACATAAAACAGAAATAAAAACCGCCCAGATATAACAGGTCACCCCCAGCTGTAATGACTGTCAGTATGGAGTAACCAGCTGTGTATCCTCCATAGTGAGAACAGTAGACCGTAAATCTCACAGGAACACAAATTGCTCATTTTGATCATTCAGCGTCTAAAAAATAACATTGAAAATAAAAGTAATAGAAGATTTCCATATAATGTGACTTTATTAGATGCCGTATTATTGGGATATGGCCCCATATGGCGGCACAGGGGATATGTGGCTCCACTGGGTAGCCATGACATTATCCGAGCCGTCACCCATCTGTCCAGCAGTCGGGCTGATGATCGAATCTGTAAGACACAACACGACCATCTCCAGTGCACACAGCAAAGAAAAAGAAGTTCAAAGACAACAAAGAAAATGAAGATAAATATGGAAAAGTTTCAATTGCACAAAACGTAAGAAGACTGATGAAGGGGGCGCTTCAGAATTCAAAACAACATGGCTCCCTTGTTTCAAAAACAGCACCACCTCTGTCTGCAGGTTGTGTCCGGTATTGCAGTTCAGGACTATTGAAGTGAAGGGTGCTGCGCTGCAATACCGCACACACGCTGTAGATGGTGCTCTGTTTTGGAAGAAGGCAACCATGTCACTACTCAGGAAATGGAGGTGTAACCACTGGTTTAGTGCACAAGTGAACATTGGCAAACAGCAAGATAAATCCATAAAACGGAATATAAAATATTCACACATCTCCTGATGTATTGTCGGCATTTTCAGCACATCCATATGCACAATAAACATTTGCAGATGGAACGCAGAGTAAGAGAACAGAGCTGCAACGAGGCAGAAGAAATGCACAGAGTGGCCACTAGATGGCAGCGATTTGTTACACACAGCAGAGGGTTTGGTGGCCGATCTTCAGCAAAGTCGAAAGACAATGATATAATATCCATAAAAACACATAAATGTCACATGTCCCGACAGCCTTCAGTATAGATACAATAACGGGGTCCGTCATGTGCTGCTTCATCACGTGTATGTCTGCAAAGGAAGGAAAGCCGGGATTTTAGGAAATGTTTTATGGAATTCGCCCTTTACAGTAGACTCCGTATACATCAAATTAGAATAGTGAGTGCTGGTGCAGTCACTGTGTACATACATTACATTACTGATCCTGAGTTACCTTCTGTATTATACTATAGAGCTGCACTCACTATTCTGCTGGTGCAGTCACTGTGTACATACATTACATTACTGATCCTGAGTTACCTCCTGTATTATACTCCAGAGCTGCACTCACTATTCTGCTGGTGCAGTCACTGTGTACATACATTACATTACTGATCCTGAGTTACCTCCTGTATTATACTCAGAGCTGCACTCACTATTCTGCTGGTGCAGTCACTGTGTACATACATTACATTACTGATCCTGAGTGACCTCCTGTATTATACTCCAGAGCTGCACTCACTGTGTACATACATTACATTACTGATCCTGAGTCACCTCCTGTATTATACTCCAGAGCTGCACTCACTATTCTGCTGGTACAGTCACTGTGTACATGCATCACATTACTGATCCTGAGTTACCTCCTGTATTATACTCCAGAGCTGCACTCACTATTCTGCTGGTGCAGTCACTGTGTACATACATTACATTACTGATCCTGAGTTACCTCCTGTATTATACTCCAGAGCTGCACTCACTATTCTGCTGGTGCAGTCACTGTGTACATACATTACATTACTGATCCTGAGTTACCTCCTGTATTATCCTCCAGAGCTGCACTCACTATTCTGCTGGTGCAGTCACTGTGTACATACATTACATTACTGATCCTGAGTTACCTCCTGTATTATCCTCCAGAGCTGCACTCACTATTCTGCTGGTGCAGTCACTGTGTACATACATTACATTACTGATCCTGAGTTACCTCCTGTATTATCCTCCAGAGCTGCACTCACTATTCTGCTGGTGCAGTCACTGGGTACATACATTACATTACTGATCCTGAGTTACCCCCTGTATTATACTCCAGAGCTGCACTCACTATTCTGCTGGTGCAGTCACTGTGTACATACATTACATTACTGATCCTGAGTTACCTCCTGTATTATCCTCCAGAGCTGCACTCACTATTCTGCTGGTGCAGTCACTGTGTACATACATTACATTACTGATCCTGAGTTACCTCCTGTATTATCCTCCAGAGCTGCACTCACTATTCTGCTGGTGCAGTCACTGTGTACATACATTACATTACTGATCCTGAGTTACCTCCTGTATTATCCTCCAGAGCTGCACTCACTATTCTGCTGGTGCAGTCACTGTGTACATACATTACATTACTGATCCTGAGTTACCTCCTGTATTATCCTCCAGAGCTGCACTCACTATTCTGCTGGTACAGTCACTGTGTACATACATTACATTACTGATCCTGAGTTACCTCCTGTATTATACTCCAGAGCTGCACTCACTATTCTGCTGGTGCAGAGCTGAGTTTCCCTACCTTGGTTTAGAATATGCTCTGGTGATTTGTATTTTCTATGCCTGCTTTAATCTTGGCATATTTGAATCCATGGATATAGAGGAGATCCCTTTATGCCCGCGGATTCTAATGCAACAGGTGAACTGGAAGCTTCAAGCAGCGTCCGTTTGCTCACTTTTCGTCGATCTGTAGGATCCATAATGACGCACCCCCTAGGGGGCATATAAGTAACAACTACATCTTGCGCATGCGCAGTTAATGCATCATAGCCTGGAGCTACGTATCTGCCGGGATCTGTGCTGTCCGTGGCTTTCCGTGCCCATAGACACTCGTTCCTAATCTTCAGGTGGTGCCGTGGATCTGTGCGGATCTGTGTGGATCTGTGTGGATCTGTGTGGATCTGTATGGATCTGTGCGGATCTGTGCGGATCTGTGCGGATCTGGGGAATGACGTTACTTTTTACCGACCCCAGAAACGTAGCAAGATCCATTTTTGGTCTCCGTGAAACCTGTTTTGCCGCGGATCCACAGGACTCCCACAAAAGTGTTTTCTGTCCCAATTTGAAAGAAAATGGGGCCGAAAACCGATCCGTGGGCATCATAGTGGCGGATCCACAAGGATCAAATGTCTTCCAGTATGAAGACAGCCTGAATGTTACAATGTATCAGAGTGTCAGAGATCTCAGCACTGGAGAAAGCTGCTGCCTGTTTAGGCGACTTTCACATTACGATTTTTGTAAAAATCCGATGCTGTCCGATATAAATCAGACAGCATCAGCGCCTTCTGATGCCAAATAGGCGTCCGATTCCGACATTTTATCTGATGCCCTCCTGTCACCTCGCTCCCTGTCAGCTGTCTCTCCCCCGGTACTCCCGCTTCTCCCCTCTACTGCCCCGGTCCTCCAATTTGCTCCCCCGTCCTCCCCTCTTCTCCCCCGGTCCTCCAATCTGCTCCCCCGGTCCGCCCCTCTTCTTCCCCGGTCCTCAGGCTCTGCTCCCCCGTCCTCTCCTCTTTTCCCCCGGTCCTCTCCTCTTCTCCCCTGTGTCTCCCCTCTTCTCCCCTGGTCCTCAGCTCTGCTCCCCCGTCCTCCCCTCTTCTTCCCCGGTCCTCAGGCTCTGCTCCCCCGTCCTCCCCTCTTCTTACCCGGTCCTCAGGCTCTGCTCCCCCGGTCCTCTCCTCTTCTCCCCTGTGTCTCCTCTCTTCTCCCCCAGTCCTCCCATCTGCACCCCCTTCTCCCCTCTTCTCTCCCGGTCCTCCAATCTGCTCCCCCGTCCTCCCCACTTCTTCCCCGGTCCTCAGGCTCTGCTCCCCCGTCCTCGCCTCTTCTCCCCCGGTCCTCCAATCTGCTCCCCCGTCCTCTCCTCTTCTTCCCGGTCCTCAGGCTCTGCTCCCCCGTCCTCCCCTCTTCTTCCCCGGTCCTCATGCTCTGCTCCCCCGGTCCTCTCCTCTTCTCCCCTGTGTCTCCGCTCTTCTCCCCCGGTCCTCCCATCTGCACCCCCTTCTCCCCTCTTCTCTCCCGGTCCTCCAATCTGCTCCCCTGTCCTCCCCACTTCTTCCCCGTTCCTCAGGCTCTGCTCCCCCGTCCCCTCTTCTTCTCCCCGGTCCTCCCATCTGCTCCCCCGTCCTCTCCTCTTCTTCCCCGGTCCTCAGGCTCTGCTCCCCCGTCCTCCCCTCTTCTTCCCCGGTCCTCAGGCTCTGCTCCCCCGTCCTCTCCTCTTCTCCTCCGGTCCTCCCATCTGCACCCCCTCTCCTCCAATCTTTTCTCACCTGTCCACGACTCCTGCACGGTCCCGCGCGTCTGCCGTGTCTCCCGGTGTCTTGCTGTTCTGTGCTGACAGGACCTCGCGTGACGACGTCACAATCACATGACAGCCGGTTACCTAGTAACCGGTAGTAATGTGTCTGCCGGTTATTGGTTACTGGCGGTCATGTGATTGTGACATCACAGCAGGTCCTGTCAGCACAGAACAGCAAGACACCGGGAGACACCGGGAGACGCCGGGGGCCTCGTGGACAGGTGAGCATAGAGTTCTATTTTTTTTTTAACCCCTTACTTTACTGTTAGGAGCTATTTTAGTGTACTGAGAATGCTCCGATTTTTGCACCGAAAAGAATTCGGACAGAATCGGATCGGACGCAAACCGGATGGCATTTAGTGCACACCTGATTCTGTCCGATCTCCTTAGGGTGCATAGGGCTAAAATTCGGTCCGATGATATCTGATTTTTATCGGACAGCATCGGAAATGCAAAATTCGTAGTGTGAAACCAGCCTAAGTTTGTAAATCACTCAATAGACTTCCACAGGGTAACAAACCCTCAGCTGCGAGCAGGACTTGTTCAGAACTGCCTTTGCCCTCTGCACATTACTACGTTTCGTCGCTCACCGCAATCTGAGCTATTGAGAAAGGACTGTAGATCTTATTACACAACGAGTACAAGAAGTAGGAAATATGGCTGCATTCTTGTAAAACAGCGCCACAGCAGTGTACAGGTCATCTCTGGTATTACTGGAGAGCAGCTGCAGTTCCAGACATGGACAGGTGTGGCACTGTTTTTGGAATAAATCCGCCATGGTTATATGAAGCACAAGTGATAGATGAAGAAAATGCCTCACCTGCATCTGATTGTAGATCCACTCCAGGAACACAGTGACGTTCCCGTACACTCCAGGCTTGTTACGCTGAGCGCAGCCAGACCCCCAGCTGGTGTCACCGACGAGCCACCATAGATCGTTTGTCTTTGTGACCAGAGGGCCTCCACTGTCACCCTGCCGAGGCAGAATAAAGGGTTAATAAGCAAATAATCCAATACTGAAGCGTAATCATGGTGAAAAATGACAACTGTGGTGGAATACAGCCGCCACTAGGGGGAGCCAATTGTATATGTTTGTATACAAGGCTGTATACAGGTGGATTCACATGTCATATATGTCATATATGGTACAGACTTAGGAGCCAATTCTGCAGATTTCACATCTTGTTATTTGGGTCCTTCCAAAACACATTTTCTTAATTTTGAGCCTTATGTAGCTCCCTGGGTGCAGCACTGCCTGTCTGCTGCCCCCCGAGCTCAGTGCCCCATGTCTGGAGGCTCAGCAATTGGCTGCAGTGATGACACCGCCGCAGACGCTACCCCTCAATATATGACCCCGGTATGTGTATGCAGCTGCTGTGCAGAATTAGGTCAGCTACAACCAACAATCCTGCGCACTCTGACCTTACAGACAATCCTGCGCACTTTGACCTTACAGACAATCCTGCGCACTCTGACCTTACAGACAATCCTGCGCACTCTGACCTTACAGACACTCCTGCGCACTCTGACCTTACAGACAATCCTGCGTACTCTGACCTTACAGACAATCCTGCGCACTCTGACCTTACAGACACTCCTGCGTACTCTGACCTTACAGACAATCCTGCGCACTCTGACCTTACAGACATTCCTGCGCACTCTGACCTTACAGACAATCCTGCGTACTCTGACCTTACAGACAATCCTGCGCACTCTGACCTTACAGACAATCCTGCGCACTCTGACCTTACAGACATTCCTGCGCACTCTGACCTTACAGACAATCCTGCGTACTCTGACCTTACAGACAATCCTGCGCACTCTGACCTTACAGACACTCCTGCGTACTCTGACCTTACAGACAATCCTGCGCACTCTGACCTTACAGACACTCCTGCGTACTCTGACCTTACAGACAATCCTGCGCACTCTGACCTTACAGACAATCCTGCGCACTCTGACCTTAGACACTCCTGCGCACTCTGACCTTAGACACTCCTGCGCACTCTGACCTTACAGACAATCCTGCGCACTCTGACCTTACAGACAATCCTGCGCACTCTGACCTTACACACAATCCTGCGCACTCTGACCTTACACACAATCCTGCGCACTCTGACCTTACACACAATCCTGCGCACTCTGACCTTACACACAATCCTGCGCACTCTGACCTTACAGACACTCCTGCGCACTCTGACCTTACAGACAATCCTGCGTACTCTGACCTTACAGACAATCCTGCGTACTCTGACCTTACAGACAATCCTGCGCACTCTGACCTTACAGACAATCCTGCGCACTCTGACCTTACAGACAATCCTGCGCACTCTGACCTTACAGACAATCCTGCGCACTCTGACCTTACAGACAATCCTGCGCACTCTGACCTTACAGACACTCCTGCGCACTCTGACCTTACAGACAATCCTGCGCACTCTGACCTTACAGACACTCCTGCGCACTCTGACCTTACAGACAATCCTGCGTACTCTGACCTTACAGACAATCCTGCGCACTCTGACCTTACAGACACTCCTGCGCACTCTGACCTTACAGACAATCCTGCGCACTCTGACCTTACACACAATCCTGCGCACTCTGACCTTACACACAATCCTGCGCACTCTGACCTTACACACAATCCTGCGCACTCTGACCTTACAGACACTCCTGCGCACTCTGACCTTACAGACAATCCTGCGTACTCTGACCTTACAGACAATCCTGCGTACTCTGACCTTACAGACAATCCTGCGCACTCTGACCTTACAGACAATCCTGCGCACTCTGACCTTACAGACAATCCTGCGCACTCTGACCTTACAGACAATCCTGCACTATGTCAATGGTGGAGGGATACATCAGAAACACTCAATCTCTAGACTCCAGAAGGATTGTATGAAGTCTCACATAACTCTGCACAGGAGCTGTGGAGGTCTAATGTCTTAATCATCGATACCCGACCTCAGCACGGAGCAGAGGACGGGTCACAGGGAGCCTGACTGTGGGATCGGAATACACGAGAGGACGGGTCACAAGGAGCCTGACTGTGGGATCGGAATACACGAGAGGACGGGTCACAGGGAGCCTGACTGTGGGATCGGAATACACGGGTCTGATTCTCGTCTCTAGCCCATGGCTCCACATAACATTTGACTCTTTGCAACTCAGTTATTTTAATTTTCGATGCATTGTAGCAACAACAATATGGGTTGCTATAGTTTCCTCACTCTGTAAGGCCATGTGCTCCGGTCTGGGGGAGCTGCGTGCTGAGTGAAGCCGCCGGTGTCCGCAGGGAGACCGCAGCCGCCCTGTACTCACCATGTGCAGCGGGTGCAGGGCGGCTTCTCCCTGCAGTCACCTGATGGCAGCCGCTTCCGACTCTGCAGCATGAAATGAACATGAGGAGCGGACTCCCGGCAACCCGCACTGCAACTGTCAGATCGCTGCGGTCAGGTGAAGCATAGTGAGGATGGGATTTCTTGAAATCAGATCCACTATGTCTATACTGTACTATGCAGCGTTTTGGACTCAGCGACAAGACACTGCGTATACTGATGGTGAGTATGCAGCCTTAGGGTTCTTCTTGCATGTTTTGAGCCTCCCAGGCACTGTCTTCTGGTCTTTACCTGACAAGTATCGACACCTCCAGAGAGGGACCCGGCACAGATCATGGAGGAGGTGATGGCTCCATTATAAACTGAAGGGCTATTACAGATAGTGGAGCTGATTAATGGGACATTCGCCGCCATCAGGACACTCGAAGTCGACCCTGTGAAGAAAGATACCGAGATGATGCTGCAGATCACACCTGAGTCTAATCATGGGGTCATAGGAGATCGAAAATGCTGCAGATTGCAGAAAAGAGATCATCTGCTGCACAAACAATACACGCGGCAGAGTTATAAGGTGAGTTGTATTGTAGAGGATTATTATTATGTTCTCAATCACCCAAAAGACTCAGAAATATCAAAGCTTAATATTTTTGGAAGTTGGAGGGTTTTTAGATTTGGCTCTTAGGAGGAATCTGTGTGTGCAGGTAACTATTACTGTGCAGAATTATTAGGCAACTTAATAAAAACCCAATATATTCCCATCTCACTTGTTTCTTTTCACCAGGTAACCAATATAACTGCACAAAATGTAGAAATAAACATTTCTGACATGCAAAAACAAAACCCAAATCAATGAGTGCCCGATATAGCCGCCTTACGCTTGAGAACAGCAAAAGGTGGGGGGGGGGCGGGGGGAAGACGCCGGGTTGTGGCGTTGAAACGCGTTGGAATAATGAGGATGAAAGGTTGTTGGGCTCTTTGGTGAGTTTTTAATCCAGAAGCAGCGCGGACCGTGGCACACCATCACTCCCATCATTTCTCTTACCACAGCCTCCAGACACTGTTCCCAGAGGTGTGCTGTTTTCCCTCCCAGACACTGTCCCCAGAGGTGTACTGTTTTCCCTCCCAGACACTGTTCCCAGAGGTGTACTGTTTTCCCTCCCAGACACTGTTCCCAGAGGTGTACTGTTTTCCCTCCCAGACACTGTTCCCAGAGGTGTGCTGTTTTCCCTCCAGACACTGTCCCCAGAGGTGTACTGTTTTCCCTCCCAGACACTGTCCCCAGAGGTGTACTGTTTTCCCTCCCAGACACTGTCCCTAAAGGTGTATTGATTTCCCTCCCAGACACTGTTCCCAGAGGTGTATTATTTTCCCTCCCAGACACTGTCCCCAGAGGTGTACTGTTTTCCCTCCCAGACACTGTCCCCAGAGGTGTGCTATTTTCCCTCCCTGTAGATCTCACATTTTAGGAGGGACCACAGGTTCTCTATGGGGTTCAGATCAGGTGAACAAGGCGGCCATGTCATTATTTGTTCTTCTTTTAGACCTTTACTGGCCAGCCACGCTGTGGAGTAGTTGGATGCATGTGATGGAGCATTGTCCTGCATGAAAATCATGTTTTTCTTGAACGATCCCGACTTCTTCCTGTACCACTGCTTGAAGAAGTGTCTTCCACAAACTGGCAGTAGGTCCAGGAGTTGAGCTTCACTCCATCCTCAATCCGGTCCCAAAGGGTCCCACAACTTGATCTTTGATGATCCCAGCCCATACCAGTCCCCCACCTCCACCTTGCTGGCGTCTGAGTCGGAGTGGAGCTCTCTGCCCTTTGCTGATCCAGCCTCTGGCCCATCCATCTGGCCATCAAGAGTCGCTCTCATTTCATCAGTCCATAAAACCTTTGAGGAATCAGTCTTCAGATATTTCTTGGCCCAGTCTTGATGTTTTATCTTATGTTTCTTGTTCAGTGGTTTTTCAGCCTTCCTTACCTTGGCCATGTCCCCGAGTATGGCACACCTTGTGCTTTTTGATACTCCAGTAACGTTGCAGCTCTGAAATATGGCAAAACTGGTGACAAATGGCATCTTGGCAGTGATGCGCCCCAGGGTTATGTGGACTCAGGTATCTGGGCCTTCAGCTGTGGTTGGGATGTCACTGGTGGCCTGCCCAGACCCATGGCCCTGGCGGTCTGCTTTAAAAAGGGAAAACTGAAATGGGAATTGTTTGTCGTGACGCCACCTGTGTTTTCTGGTGACTGCACTAGCGCTGCGTGGGGCCTCCAGTGATGATGGATGGGCATCTAGGTGTTGAAGCTCCCCACACGCGGAGCTGGATCTCTGTGGAGTTTGATAATGAGGGTGAGGGATGGAGCATGGATTAGGCCTGGCTGATAGGTAACGGGACAGTCTCTGTGGATGGCAGGGGCAAAGGTTGAGGAATTGACACACACACCATAAGTTGTTTCTTTACCTTTTACTGATGACTTGGTAAAAGTCCAGGTACTGACGGGTGGTCAAGAAGCACTTCTGGGTCTCCACAGTGAGTGGGTATAAGGCCTCCTTGTCTCTTTCTCCATGTGTGAGGCCACTGCCCCGTGTAAAACTTGGCCCTGCCTCCTCTGCTCTCCTCTCACCTGTGCTGTTGTTGAGAAACCCACGATGGACTCCCGCTGTTCCTCTCTCTCTGCGGTGCCTGGCTCCCTGGTGTGTGATTGCACTGATGCCCGGGAGACTGAAGTCTCCACAGTAAACCGGTATTCTCTGCTGGGCTGGATGCTCTCCAGCAGACTCGGACTCCGGTGTCCGGGATGCTTTCTGGAGTGAACCCAAAATGGCTCCTCGGTCCCCACTTTGCTCTTTCTTCGTTCTCTTATTGCCTTCCAACCCCACTCTTGAGCCCTGCATAGACTAGGTTGGAGGCTGTTCAGGCTTGGCGCTAGCGCGGCACCGATCACCTATACGTCTTCACAGCTCTTCTAGCGTCTGCACACTAATTAACTCCGCCCCCAACACCAGTATTTATAGGGATCCTGCCTAAAAGCAGCAAGTTTAGCTCCCCCTACTGTGCTGGGGTGGAAGGTGTTTGCTCTGTGTACCCACTGTAGAAACCCATCTGTGCTGTAGGTGAGTCTGTGGTCACAGGGTGCCTCAGCAGCTTCACACTTGATTTTCCTCAATTCATGGGCAGTTATTTTGCCCCTTTTTTGCCCTCACGCTTGCGACCCTGTTGGCTATTTGCCATGAAACGCTTGATTGTTCGGTGATCGCTTCAGAGGTTTGGCAATTTCCAGACTGCTGCATCCCTCTGCAAGACATCTCACAATTGTGGACTGTTCAGAGCCATCACATCTCTCTTCTGACCCATTTGCCTAATAATTAAGCACACCTTATATAGGGTGTTGATGTCATTACAGCACACCCCTCCTCATTACAGAGATGCACATCATCTGATTTAATTCATTGGTAGTTGGCTCTCAGCCTATACAGCTTGGAGGAGGACAACATGGATAAAAAGTATCATGTGATCACAATACTCATCTGCCTAATAATTCTGCACACAGTGTAAAATACAGTGGGGGAAATAAGTATTTGATCCCCTGCTGCTTTTGTACGTTTGCCCACTGAGAAAGCCATGAACAGTCTATAATTTAAGGGTCGGTTAATGTTAACAATTAGAGATAGAAGATCAAAAATAAAATCAAGAAAATCATACTGTCTAAATTAAAAAAAGTTATTTGAACTTTGCAGAGAGAAATAAGTATTCGATCCTGCTGACAAAAAAAACTTAATTTTTGGTGGCAAAACCCTTGTTGCCAGCACAGCAGTCAAACGTTTCTTGTAGTTGATGATTAGGTTTGATATCAGGAGGGATTTTGCTCCACTCCTCTGTGCAGATCATCTGTAAATCATTAAAGGGATCCTGTCACCACCAAAACGCCTCCTAAGCTATCAAAGCATGTCCCTGCAGCATCCTATCACTAATCTCACACTTCTTTTGTCTCCTAAAAGCATCCTGTGAAAGTGCATAAAAACGTTTTAATACTCCCTCATTAGTGATTATAATTAGCAGGGGCTATATTATTTAGTCACCAGGGCATGTTGTTTTGCAGCTCCAGGATCCACTAATCCCCCCTTCCCCATGATCCTGGATACCCCATAAGGTGAGATTTTGATCCGGGCCCCGATGCAGGATTTGCTCTGGGGCCCCTGATGTGAGGAGCGGGAAGAGGGGGGAGTGGGGGATGCTAGTAGAAATTTTTGGGTAATGAGCTTGTCCCCCTCACAGGAGGATCGGGGGAAGATGGGGGTGCTGGTGGAGTTTTGCCGCTGCCTGTCACTTACCGCTGCCGCCGTGGGCCTCCAGCGTCCCGCCGTCGGCAGTGAGGAGGAGAGGAGGGGCGGGCAGAGCGGCAGGAAGTGAGGTTTCTCTCACTTCCCGTCCTCCCTCCTCTCCAGCCGGCGCTGTCGCGGTCGTGGCGGCCGGCTGTAAGCACGGGACACGGGGCCCCCCTAGGCGGGCCTGGTCTCAGTTGATGTGGATTGCCCTCATTGTGTATCTCCTCCATTCTCTCCCTATTGCCCCCACAGTTGTCTCTTCTCCCCAGCTTTGTCTTCCTTATGGTCTTGTAGCACATTCCAGCCTTGTGCAGGTCTAGGATCTTTTCCCTGACATCCTTACACAGCTCTGTGCTCTTCCCATGTTGTAGAGGTTACAGGTGCCTGATACATTGTGTACAGGTGACAATGTAACACAGCTGTGTGTAATGCAGGGACCAGGAGCCGATAACTGCTCTGTAGGGGCCACAACTGCCAATGGTTGGGAGGGGTCAAATACTTATTTCTCTCTGCAACATGCAAATACATTTATATCATTTACACAATGGGATTTTCTGGAGTTTATTTTTTATCTTCTATCTCTCACTGGGAAAATTAATTGATCCTTAATATTATAGACTGTTCATGTCTGTGTCAGGGGGCAAAGTACAAAATCAGCAAGGGGTCAAATACTTATTTTTCCCACTGTAAAGAGTGAAAATCTATGGATGAAATAAATGAATTCAGTTTTATTCATATGTTGGTTGGAGGTCATAGATCCAAATTTTGGCCATCTTTAATAAATGTAATACATTCTGCAACTTGCCTTGGCCACAAATCATTCTAGCCATTTTTAATTGAAAACTCCAAATCACACCATGTATGTTTCTCCATAGCTGCACTCACTATTCTGCTGGTGCAGTCACTGTGTACATACATTACATTACTGATCCTGAGTTACCTCCTGTATTATACTCCAGAGCTGCACTCACTATTCTGCTGGTGCAGTCACTGTGTACATACATTACATTACTGATCCTGAGTTACCTCCTGTATTATCCTCCAGAGCTGCACTCACTATTCTGCTGGTGCAGTCACTGTCTACATACATTACATTACTGATCCTGAGTTACCTCCTGTATTATCCTCCAGAGCTGCACTCACTATTCTGCTGGTGCAGTCACTGTCTACATACATTACATTACTGATCCTGAGTTACCTCCTGTATTATCCTCCAGAGCTGCACTCACTATTCTGCTGGTGCAGTCACTGTGTACATACATTACATTACTGATCCTGAGTTACCTCCTGTATTATCCTCCAGAGCTGCACTCACTATTCTGCTGGTGCAGTCACTGTGTACATACATTACTGATCCTGAGTCACCTCCTGTATTATACCCCAGAGCTGCACTCACTATTCTGCTGGTGCAGTCACTGTGTACATACATTACATTACTGATCCTGAGTCACCTCCTGTATTATACCCCAGAGCTGCACTCACTATTCTGCTGGTGCAGTCACTGTGTACATACATTACATTACTGATCCTGAGTCACCTCCTGTATTATACCCCAGAGCTGCACTCACTATTCTGCTGGTGCAGTCACTGTGTACATACATTACATTACTGATCCTGAGTTACCTCCTGTATTATCCTCCAGAGCTGCACTCACTATTCTGCTGGTGCAGTCACTGTGTACATACATTATTTATCTCTAGAGATGAGCATACCTTTAGTTAACCTTTAGATAAAAGTTCAGTTTGGTACCATGACTTAACTCCAAATGGACCCCTGAGGGAGTCTTTATCCAATAAACATTTTTTAGTATGTGTTTTTAACTGATATATTTAGGCTTGGAGGAGCCAAATAACTCTAATTCTTCCCACCCTGATAATACAAGCCCCCAGTTGTCTGCTGTACCATGACTAGATCTCAAAAAGCTGAGGGTTGCAGCCTGCAGCTTTCTGCTTTACTTACTCTGGTTACCAAAAAAAGGGAGGACCCCACGTCATTTTTTCTTTTATTGTTCACAGCAGCTTACAGGTATCTTCCGCATGTAGAAAAATGTATTGATTGACTGCGCTGCAGCCTTTCATCAAACTTGATCAGCATTTCAACAGTAACCAACTCTCAATTTGGACACAGACTAGTTTATTTCACAGGTGTCCAGTACAAGCCCTGAACTTAAGGTTCGCTCATTGTCACTAGTTAACTGAAGCAACAAAACAAACAATGCTTGGAACATAACTGTTAGATAGGGTGTCCTAGGCTTTATTTTCACACCATTAGCTGACTTAGGTTTCTTACCTCCTTGATACGTGTGACCCCATCCTGAGATCCAGCAGGACTGTGCAGTTGTCCATGGCATTCCAGCATTGGGTAAACATACAGGCTTTATATTATTACCTGCAAGGAAGAGAAGGATTTTTATATTTAAAAGGGCTGTCCATATTTAAAGGGAACTGTCATGTCAAAAATGTTAATAACCTGCATATATTGGGTTAATCTGCAGGTTAGTAGTGTTCTGACGCCGTTCAGCCACCCTACTGATGGTCTGGCTGCCAGGCGGAAATTACATTTTATTTCTTCTGGTCTATAGGAATGTGGCGCCCCTGTGGTCTGGTTGCAACAGAGGTACTGCACCTAATCCATAGGTGTGGTATCCCACTCCCAGGTAAGGAGGGAACACAAACCTGAGGCACATACACCTGCACCAATAACTTATTGTAACTCCAGGCCAAGGGATGCAGCAGAGACCATATAGGGGCAGCCCCCATCACTGGCTGGAGGGGGGAATAGACAGAGGGGGTGGGAAAAGAGAGTAGAAAAGGAGAGAGGTAAGAGGAGGAGTTAGATCAGTCTGCAGGAGCAAGAACAGAGATATGGAGTTCTAGGGGAGGGTAGTGCCAGGGGAGGAGTGGAACCAGTGGGTAGGTCGCGATGGAGCCCTGGTCAGAGGGACCCCGTTCCAACAATCACCCCGAGGTTGTTGCTGGAGGAACTACGGTGCAGAAGAGGGGACCAGCACTAATCTGGCAGCAACCTTTTATAGTTGAACCAGGAAACTGGAGGCCACTGAGCTGCAGGTGCAATGGCCAACTACTGTGGACATTCTGCAAAATGGTGGCTAGACCTAGGGTCAGAGAACGTGTTAACCGTTGCTCGACAGGGCCCGCAGAAACCTGCTTGGGACACTAGCACAAAGGCGCAGGGTAGGAGAGGAGAGTAGTCAGTGCAGAGGAGACAATCAGGAAAGGCTTGGCTGAGTGAACCCGAATTGTCTGGGAGTTGACTGGGCTGCTGACCTGAAGGGCACAGTGCTCAGGCTGGGCTGCAACTGCAGAACTGTGATTAAAGGTTTAAGAACTCCAACCCTTTGTGTCCTCCGGTTCTTTCCTGCGTCTCTTGCACCCTGACCATCACCATCCCTATAGACTCTCACACCGACCCTGGGGCCCCGCTCCACCTGTGGGGAGTGCTTCCATCCCAGCTACCACACCCGCTACCCCAGAGGCCCAAATCAGCAGCGCTGGTCACCCATAACGAGGTACCACAGGTGGTGTTACGTAAAAGACTACTAAATCCCCTGTAAATATCACCTTCACTACACGGCCAGAGCCAAGGAGTTGGGCCACAAACACCTTGATCCCCAAGAAAGTCAACTGGCCCAGCTATCAGGTACCCCCCAGTCTTCGCAGGAATATTTAGGGAAAAAATATGATTAAAAAAGTCCATGCCCCCTAATCTTCTAGGCCACTTACTTGTAAATGATAAACTGGTTCTTAGCTTCATGAGGGCGATGTCGTTATTCTTTGTTTTAGTGTCATACTTGGGGTGAGAAATGATCCTCTCCACAGAATACGGCAGACCACCGGATTTTTGGAGCGATCCCACATTCACTGTCCATATCGAAGCGGAAGAGTAACCCCTAAAGCCAAAATAATGACAGGTAACGGAGGAAAGCAAGAGCAGCATATATAACACCCGCCATCTTTATAGCGCACTAGCTGTAGTACCCGCCATCTTTATGTCTGTCGCCATGTTTGTCTTTTCAACAATGGAAATGTTGTAATAATTGAATGTTGCTGTTGACGGATCTCATGTTTGTCTCTACATGCCAGATAATGTTTGTAATATTGGATGCATTAGTATTATGTTGTCTGGATTACAGGATAGGTGTCACCATCCCTCCACGCAGCACTTTTAGGATGCTATTGTATTTTGCCAAGTTGTCAGTATGTTATGTTCAGAGTTATTCTCCATGCTGGTTCTGGGAAGGGTTGGGTTACTCAGGTGTCTCTGCTTTCTGCGATTGTTCTGTTACTTAGCTCTGCAGCTTTCCCCAGATTGCTGCCAGTCATACTTTTACCTGAAGTGCTGTGTGGCCATCTCTCCTGTATACACCTTGATCTCTGTTAGCTGAGGCTGGTTTCACACTGGCGTTTTTTTACCATCCGTGTGAATCCATCACAAACTGGGTGCACCCGCATAGTTTTCGGCCTCATTGACTTTCAATGTTGCCGCAGGCACTTGCAGGTGCATCCAGCTGTGTACAGTTCCCCCGGATCTGGGTGGATTCAGGTGTCCACAGATTTTTCATAGAGACAAAATCTGCACCTTGTGATTTTGGTCTCTTTGAACACCTGCATCCACCCGGATCCGGGGCAATGCAGGTAGATTTTACATGGGGCTCTTTTGAGCCCAGATCTGTGGGACTCGAGATCATGCTGGATCTGGGTTCCGGATCCAGGTTTTAGGACTGTGCCTGCCCACAATGTAGTTCTAAATGACACCTAGGGGCCTGTAATTTAGACCCAGATCCGGGAAGAACAGGTACATCCAGAAGCAACAAGAATTAGCACTGATCTGTGGTCCGGATCAGTGATAATACCGATGTGGGTGCAGTAAGTTGCATCATTGTGGGGAATCCTGGGGAATCCTGGGGGATCCAGGCTTTTCATGCAAGCCCCCAGATTCCAAAAGATGCTACTGTGAAACGATCCTGACCCGGACTGTTTAACTACTCTCTTGCCTGTTCTTTGTAATCTTTCTCCTGGCATTTTGACCCCAGGACAGTCACCCATTTAAGCCATTTTTTAACCCCTGGATTCTCATCGCGCTCTCTTGGAAAACCTGATTTTGAACTGTTACAGCAGGTACAGAAAGTATTCACACCCCTTTACATTTTTCACTCTTTGTTTCATTGCAGCCATTTGGTAAATTCAAAAAAGTTCATTTTTTTTCTTATTAATGTTCACTCTGCCCCATCTTTACTTAAAAAACAAACGTAGAAATCTTTGCAAGTTTATTAAAAAAGAAAAACTGAAATATCACATGGTCATAAGTATTCAGACACTTTGCTCAGTATTAGTGATAAGTATTCAGCCCCTTTGCTCAGACACTCATATGTACGTCACATGCTGTCCATTTCCTTGTGATCCTCCTGGAGATGGTTCTACGTCTTCATTGGAGTCCAGCTGTGTATAATTAAACTGATAGGACTTGATTTGGAGAGGCGCACACCTGTCTATATAAGACCTCACAGCTCACAGTGCATGTCACACCAAATGAGAATCATGAGGTCAAAGGAACTGCCCAAGGAGCTCAGAGACAGAATTGTGGCAAGGCACAGATCTGGGCAAGGTTACACAAGAATTCCTGCAGTACTCAAGGCTCCTAAGAGCACAGCGGCTCCATAATCCTTAAGTGGAAGTCTTCCTAGCCCTGCAGTCCAGCCAAACTGAGCAATCATGGGAGATGAGCCTTGGTGTGAGAGGTAAAGAAGATCCCCAGGATCACAGTGACTGAGCTCCAGAGATGCAGTAGGGAGATGGGAGAAAGATCCACAAAGTCACCTATCACTGCAGCCTCCAGCAGTCGGGCCTTTGTGTCAGAATGGCCCAATGGACGCCTCAGAGGATGGACGGCTTCACGTACTCAATGATGGGTGCTCCAACAAAAGAGAGTCAATAGTGCAAAGTATATCTTGGGCACACCAAAAAATGATTATGGACCACACGTTTGTTTAGTGCAAAAAAATTATGTTTCTTTTTATTTTGCCACACAGTACGTATACCATTAAACCAACGTTTCAGCCCTTGGCCTTATTCAGGGTCCTGGTACAAAATAAGTACATAAACTTAAATTAATGACAAACAATAAAAATGCATAGGCAAACGTCTTGTGTCTGTGTCCATGGTGCACAATCGCACATGAATATCCAGGTGCAGGTGGCAAAATTGGAACACTAAGTGTCTTTACCTTGTGCCTATGCTTGTTAGTGAATGTGAGGTGACCGAATAGGAAGAGAGTGGTGCTAGATCTCTGGTGCCCTAATCAATTACTTTATGGATGTGTAGGGGAAGAAGGAAAAAGTAATCGCAGCTGGGAAAAGAGAGAATTGTAGTTACCAGTGTCAGTGGTGGTCAGGCTGAATGATGCAGATAAATCAAAGGCTTTTGACAATGATCCTCCCTGTGGGAGAGACATTGACATGAATAGCCATAGACAACAATGTCTCCTCCCACATATTGCATACAGTTCTGATCCGGACCCCGGATCGCCTGAGTACCCCTTTTGCCTCTTACTTTGTCTCATCTTTGTTTTTGTTTTTGATGCTCTGGAGACATGTCTGCTCTGTGCCTCATATAAGTATTATGAGATGAATTAGACCAGAATTTGACTGGAAATTGACAGTAAGGTATTAGAACACGGCCTGCTATGATGATATCCTTCTGCTGAACTTAACCTCTCACCTTATTTCAGACCCACGCATGGTATACTATTTGCATTTGCTGTCAATTCTATTCATCATCTATTTGCACTATATTGAACACTCACCAGTATGCTTGTCTATTTCCTTATTGGTAAACTTTATCTGATAGGGAAGGTACGATCACACGTGTCCTCTTACATGATTTCAGATAGGAGCTGGGCTTTACTATCACGCTGACTGAAGAACGACCATCCACAAAAGGTTATCACCAAATCCTCTTTAATGAGCCTACGCATTTCGTGGCTTAACCAGCCACGTCATTAGGACTGCACGTCTCTCCATTTCTCATTAGGAATAGGCTTCCTGACTTGTTCCCATCCTTTGAGGATTTTGTCCTCTAGGTCTCCAGTTTTAATAAAACGTTTTTTCTGGACCCTGAAATGACGTTATGTCTCTCATCCACCCATATATATATGAAATATTGATATCACTTATATCCGTTTCCACTAGCCCATCCCACACTTTGGTAATACATTCGTCTGATACAATTCCATATCCTGAGGCAGTTGAATGATGTAATTGCCCATACTGCAATATTTACATGTCCGATAGAAACATTTGGACTAATACCTCCGCTCCCTTTAGCCATCTTCTTCTTCTCTCAGTTACATTTAACAGGTCTCCAAGCCGTGATACATCTCGCCATTCCGCAAAAAGTCTGTTTTCTCTTCCCATTTTAAATCCAACATGGGCCTAGGGGTTCAGATATTTCGAGACTCTCCACACCAATTGGACTCTTTTTCTGGACCGCTTTCCAGCACATCGCTATATCTCGATATATCAATAGGTGCTTCAAAGATGGTGGGACGTCAGACCAAGAGTCGTGGAGAAGGTAACTGGGTCCCGTGGCCACAGAGCTCCACCTCATCCTCAGAGTTCGAGTGTTTACTTGATTTTTTTTACTAAACCAAAACATGGCGTAAAAAACTTGTCAAATTAAATCCCCTAATGTCCAGGAGCCCCGATCCCCCCTTATTAACCTTGCTCTCCTTTCTGGAGAATGCCGTGTTTTATCGCTTATCATCAGTATGTCGCAATAATAGAGGTCTGTAGTGGGAACAGCAATGGCCCGAAACTGATCATCTTTATCAGGTGACATCATGTCATTAGAGACAAGGGTACATGTTTCCACCCTTCCAGCTCCTTCTCTATCTTAGAGATTAATGGGCCATAGCTCAGAGAATATATTGACCTCCCCAGATAAACGCCTAGATATTTTATATGGTCCCATCGCTCTTTAATATCTCCAATCTGAGATATCGCATCTCTGCTGCCTCCTAAACTCAACAATTCACATTTGGATTTGCTCCCTATTTTTTCTGTCTTCTATTCTAGATATTAACGAGTTAAAGTCACCTCCTAAAATGTTTGTATCCTCCCCATCTTCCAATACCAATTGTTGAGGTATCAGGATATAGGTGTCCACGGTCTGCGCTGCTATAGGGCACTATTGGCGCCCTCGTTTGTCTCCCTTTATATTTTCTAATACCAATTGTTGGATGTAGGTAGAAAATTCTCTTTGGGCCGAGTTTGGTGCGCAGAGATTATACGAGCTCATCCTCCCCGACAAACTCTCAAGCACCAGATGAACTAGTCGTCCTGTGTCACCCTTAGTCTCAGAGAATTGTATGCTGAAAGGTCCAATTAATCAAAATCAGTACCCCTGATCCATATACCGAGCCCCTGATCCATATACCGAGCCCCTGATCCATATACCGAGCCCCTGATCCATATACCCAGCCCCTGATCCATATACCGAGCCCCTGATCCATGTACCCAGCCCCTGATCCATGTACCGAGCCCCTGATCCATATACCGAGCCCCTGCTCCATGTACCGAGCCCCTGATCCATATACCGAGCCCCTGCTCCATGTACCGAGCCCCTGCTCCATATACCGAGCCCCTGATCCATATACCGAGCCCCTGATCCATATACCGAGCCCCTGATCCATATACCGAGCCCCTGATCCATATACCGAGACCCTGATCCATAGACCGAGACCCTGATCCATAGACCGAGACCCTGATCCATAGACCGAGCCCCTGATCCATAGACCGAGCCCCTGATCCATAGACCGAGACCCTGATCCATAGACCGAGACCCTGATCCATAGACCGAGACCCTGATCCATGTACCGAGCCCCTGATCCATATACCGAGCCTCTGATCCATATACCGAGCCCCTGATCCATATACCGAGCCCCTGATCCATATACCGAGCCCCTGATCCATATACCGAGCCCCTGATCCATATACCCAGCCCCTGATCCATAGACCGAGCCCCTGATCCATAGACCGAGCCCCTGATCCATGTACCGAGCCCCTGATCCATATACCGAGCCCCTGATCCATATACCGAGCCCCTGATCCATATACCGAGCCCCTGATCCATAGACCGAGACCCTGATCCATAGACCGAGCCCCTGATCCATAGACCGAGCCCCTGATCCATAGACCGAGCCCCTGATCCATAGACCGAGCCCCTGATCCATAGACCGAGACCCTGATCCATATACCGAGACCCTGATCCATATACCGAGCCCCTGATCCATATACCGAGCCCCTGATCCATATACCGAGCCCCTGATCCATATACCGAGCCCCTGATCCATATACCGAGCCCCTGATCCATATACCGAGACCCTGATCCATATACCGAGACCCTGATCCATATACCGAGACCCTGATCCATGTACCGAGCCCCTGATCCATATACCGAGCCCCTGATCCATATACCGAGCCCCTGATCCATGTACCGAGCCCCTGATCCATATACCGAGCCCCTGATCCATATACCGAGCCCCTGATCCATATACTGAGCCCACCCACATTCTATACATTTCATCCTGGGCCAGGTGTGTGTCCTGCAATACAGCAATGTCGGCTTTAAGGTGTTTCAGATGTCTCAATGTCATCAACCCTTTTTTCCGGAGATTTCACTCCCTTAACATTCCAAGTTATAATTCTAAGCATATTCTTTACTGGTAAGTGGGGTCAGGACTTGATACTTCTCTTGCTGGGCAAAGAAAACAGATAACAAGGTATTGCACCTTCAACTGCAGTAGTGATGGGCTATTAAACCATAATCTGACACCTTGCTGAATCACAATATCATGAACATACCTGTTCCCCCACCCTTAGAACTTCCCTCCCTTCTCCCCCCACAATGATCTCTCTGAACTTTTGCTCCATAGTCTGACAAGTGCCTCCTCGCCTCTCCCGCCCTACGACTTAATAATAATGTATAACCCATGAGCCGAATTGGCATCGTTGACATCATCTCTCTCTCCGTCATGCCCCTCTGCTCCCCCGTCTCCCAGCAAACCTCCTGAGAAAGAGAAGAGAGAAAGAAAAAAAAAAGGGGGGGAGAGGGAGTCAGCGCCATATGTTACAAGTCTCCGAATAGAGAGCAGAGTCATCAGTGTCCTGGCAAAGTGCATCCTTGTAGGTAGCCGAACGCCATCCTCTCTTGGCCTCAGATGATCGTCACTGCTGTTTAGGGAACAAGTTGGAACCCTCCTGTCTTGGCGTCAGTGGAAACATCCTGCTGCGTGCAGCCCGGGGTTAGGGTTAGGGTTAGGGGCATTTCGGGTTTAGCATCTTGAGAGGGTCTGGGTGGCGTCGATGTCTCCCTTTCATCCGTCCCTGGAGATCTGTTGATGCCCCTTTCAGCTGGTCTCTTCTGCATGAGCTGCCGAAGTGCCTCCTGGGGGTCTCTACGTACCCTAGGTGTGCCATCAGGACCTCTGTATTTGAGCACTGCTGGGTATAAAAGTTGAAATTGGACATTCCTTTTGTAAAGAATGCTGCATGCTGGATTGAATGGCTTTCTCTGTTTTGTGACCGCCACATAAAAGTCTCCAAAATCTAAGATTTTGTGATCTCTGACCAGTACGGGGCCTCTCGTGCTCTTAAAAGTGCGCAGGATTTTTTCCTTGTCTTTGTAGTCAAGATAGCGCACAATCACTTGGTTTAGCCATGTTGAAGTTGGTATCTTTATTGGGAGCTCTAGATACCAAGTTATTGGCGGCACTGCTGTCCTCTCTTGTTGCCAGGGGCGCACCAACCCTATGTGCGCTCTCCACCTTGCATCGGTGAGTGATCCCCAGAGCACAAGGGATTTCTAGTTTGCATAAATCATTCAGTGCCCCATAGGGAATGGATTCAGGCAGCCGCACAATCTTCAGATTATTGCACCTTGAACGGTTCTCTAGAGCTCCCAGCTTATCTTTGGTGTAAGCCGAGTGTTGTATCATCAGAGACCTGCTTTTCCAGCTGTGACCCCCGGTCTTCTGCATCAGACAATCTCTGTTCTAGTACAGTAATTCTAGATTCATGCTGGTCAGAGACTGCTTCTAGGCCTAACAGGGTTTCTTGCATCACTTCCCTAATTATGTCCCTGAGGTCATCTGCTAAGAATTGTGACGCTTACCTGGCCAGTCTCTTGTATTCTAATGGGGGCACAGCCTGTGAGGCTGGGATCTCCTCTTCCTCCTCTCCACCACAATCCTCATCACTGAGCTCTACTACCCTGTCATCACAATGTGTTTGGGACTCTCCTGTCGCTGCTGATGTTGGCCGCGAGTCGACTCCTTCTGTTTCCCGCCCCCCGCCATCTTGGCGGTTACCTTCTGCAGTTGAGGCTGCGGGGAGGCAGGCCCATGCTCGCTCCCCGTGCTCCGGAGCCATCTCTCCATACGGCCATCCTGCGCTGCCAGTGGCCAGTGTTGCGGGTTTCCATGCGCTCATGTTGGGGCCAGTGTCGTCGGGTGGTAAGCTGTTGAGATGATTTACAGCTGTGAGCACTGGGAGCTCAGTCATGTCCCTGTGCACCCATCAGAGCCGGAACCGGAAGTTCACTCTCTTTTTTAACAATGACCTTTGTTTAATGTGTTTTCCTATGTGCTTTTGTTATCCACTTTCACCACCCCATCCCCCTTCCATCACCCCTCATCCACATCAGCCCCTCTCTTCTTCCCTCTACCATGCACAGCTCGCATACTTTCTTCACATTAATAAATAGTCTCAGTCCATCATCTTCCAGGGCATTGCATCATAAACAATGTCACAAATCCAAAAAACATTTTACTTTTTCTTTTTCTACTTCTGCTCCTGTCAGGTGATAACTCTTCTAATCATGGTCTGCCCTCTGCCAACTTCAACCCCTCCACTTCCTTACATAGAAACCTGCCTAAACTTATTATGCGCTCTCTGGAATCCACGGTCTGTATGTAGCAAGCTTCCCTTTATTCACAACTACTTTCTTACTAAATTTGTTAATATGCTGACCCTCACTGAAACCTGGATACAGGATTCAGACAGTTTCTCCTGCTGCTATTTCTTATGGTGCCTTACATTTCTCCCATTCCCCAAGACCTGGGAACAGACATGGTGGTGGAGTTGGCTTACTTCTGTCCCCAAAATGCATTTTCCAGTTCAGCCCCCCAGCTCCACTCTTCTCTTCTTTTGAGGTCCATACCATTAGACTCTTCCATCCCTTTCCCTTCATAGTAGGGGTGGTATATCGCCCCCTGGGGTCACCCAGCCAGTTCCTCGACCATATATCTGTGTGGCTGCTGCACTTCATGTCCTCAGAATTGCCAAACCTTATTCTGGGAGACTTTAACATCCCCATAAAAAACCCAATCTCCTTATCTGCATCCCAGCTTCTATCTCTAACCACCTCTCTTGGCCTCTCACAGCTCTCAACCCCTGAGACACACAAAGATGGTAACACCCTTGACCTGGTCTTTACCCAGCTCTGTTCAACCTCCTCCTTAGATAATTCACCTCTTCCCCTCTCTGACCACAACATTCTCTCCTTCATGCTCACAAACCCTCGCCCACCCCAGCGCACCCCTACCTATCACACAGCCTGAACTCTACAGGCCATTAACCCTCATACATTCAGAGACTCTCTTCTCTCATCACTGTCCCCAATCTCTTCCTTCTCCTGTCCCAATCTGGCAGTAAATCACTACAATGACTCTCTCAGAAGCTCCTGGACCAAGTAGCGCCTTTCACCCTAAGAACCTCAAAACACAGAGTGAAACAGCCCTGGCCACATCACAAACTCGATTCCTCCAGCGATGCTCTAGGAGTGCTGAATGTCTATGGAGGAAAACCTCTAATTTTTGTTATTTCATATGGAGGAAAACCCGCACTCCAGAAAACGTTATCCACTATAAATTTATGCTAAGAACCTACAACTCTGTATTTCACCTCACTAAATAAATCTACTTCACCACCCTGATCTCCTCACTATCCAACAACACAAAAAAAACTCTGTGACACCTTTCACTCTCTCCTCAGTCCTAAAGTGCAGGCCCCCATCACTGACCTCTGTGCTGATGATCTGCCCCATCACTGACCTCTGTGCTGATGATCTGCCCCCATCACTGACCTCTGTGCTGATGATCTGCCCCCATCACTGACCTCTGTGCTGATGATCTGGCCTCTTACTTCACAGATAAAATTGAAAACATCCTTCAGGAAATCAGCTCCAAGGGCTGTTACTCCAATCTCTTCCCACATCTCCTCTGGTTCACTCTTCACATTTGACTCGCAGAAGGAAAACTCTCCAGGCCCCTCCCTTCCTGTCGTCGCACTACATGCACCGCTGACCCCATTCCCTCACATCTACTCTAGTTTCTCCTTCCGGTGGATTGGTCACCACTCACCTAACCAAACTTTTAATCTCTTCTGGCATCTTCCCCTCCTCCTTCAAACACTCAATCATTATTGCATTATTAAAGAAAACTTCTCTTTCTCTAAGTTTAATATGCCCCAACTTTTATTGCTTTCCCTTCCTTTCTCTTCTCTACCTTTCTTCCCATCATTTCTTTTAACTCCAATTTCTTTTCTATTCTTTTTTTAAGGTAATAAGTTGTGTTTCATTGTATTAGAAAATTTCTTAAAATTGTTACAATTTACAGCTTTAAAATATTTTCTACATATACTATATATTTGTTATATATCTAAGACTGTTATGAAATATTATTTACTAGAATGTAATATTATTTAATCCATTAAAAATAATTTGAACAATAAAACTCCTCTTGACCCAACCTGCACTAATAACTACAGACCAGTCTCCAACCTCCCCTTCATCTCTAAACTCTTGGAGCGCCTGGTCTACACCCGCCTCACCCGTTACCTCTCCGCTCACTCTCTTCTAGATCCATTACAGTCTGGTTTACTCCCGCCTCACCTGTTACTTCTCCGCTCACTCTCTTCTAGATCCATTACAGTCTGGCTTCCGCCCCTTACACTCTACAGAAACTGCCCTCATCAAAGTGACCAATGACCTTCTGACAGCAAAACATAATGGTGACCACTCTCTGCTTATCCTTCTTGACCTCTCTGCAGCTTTTGACACTGGTGACCACCATCTCCTACTCTCTATGTTGCATTCCATCGGCATCAAGGACACGACTCTCTCCTGGTTCTCCTCCTATCTTTCTGACCGCTCTTTCAATGTATCATTCGTTGGCTCCACTTCCCCCCTCTTCCTCTCACTATTGGGGTCCCTAAGGATTCAGTCTTTGGCCCTCTCCTCTTCCTCTCACTATTGGGGTCCCTCAGGGTTCAGTCCTTGGCCCTCTCCTCTTCCCCTCAATATTGGGGTCCCTCAGGGTTCAGTCCTTGGCCCTCTCCTCTTCCTCTCACTATTGGGGTCCCTCAGGATTCAGTCCTTGGCCCTCTCCTCTTCCTCTCACTATTGGGGTCCCTCAGGGTTCAGTCCTTGGCCCTCTCCTCTTCCTCTCACTATTGGGGTCCCTCAGGGTTCGGTCCTTGGCCCTCTCCTCTTCCTTTCTCTATTGGGGTCCTTCAGGGTTCAGTCCTTGGCCCTCTCCTCTTCCTCTCACTATTGGGGTCCCTCAGGGTTCAGTCCTTGGCCCTCTCCTCTTCCTCCCACTATTGGGGTCCCTCAGGGTTTAGTCCTCGGACCTCTCCTCTTCCTCTCACTATTGGGGTCCCTCAGGGTTCAGTCCTTGGCCCTCTCCTCTTCCTCTCACTATTGGGGTCCCTCAGGGTTCAGTCCTTGGCCCTCTCCACCTCCTCTCACTATTGGGGTCCCTCAGGGTTCAGTCCTTGGCCCTCTCCTCTTCCTTTCACTATTGGGGTCCTTCAGGGTTCAGTCCTTGGCCCTCTCCTTTTCCTTGCACTATTGGGGTCCCACAGGGTTCAGTCCTTGGCCCTCTCCTCTTCCTCTCACTATTGGGGTCCCTCAGGGTTCAGTCCTTGGCCCTCTCCTCTTCCTCTCACTATTGGGGTCCCTCAGGGTTCGGTCCTTGGCCCTCTCCTCTTCCTTTCACTATTGGGGTCCTTCAGGGTTCAGTCCTTGGCCCTCTCCTTTTCCTTGCACTATTGGGGTCCCACAGGGTTCAGTCCTTGGCCCTCTCCTCTTCCTCTCACTATTGGGGTCCCTCAGGGTTCAGTCCTTGGCCCTCTCCTCTTCCTCTCACTATTGGGGTCCCTCAGGGTTCGGTCCTTGGCCCTCTCCTCTTCCTTTCACTATTGGGGTCCTTCAGGGTTCAGTCCTTGGCCCTCTCCTTTTCCTTGCACTATTGGGGTCCCACAGGGTTCAGTCCTTGGCCCTCTCCTCTTCCTCTCACTATTGGGGTCCCTCAGGGTTCAGTCCTTGGCCCTCTCCTCTTCCTCTCACTATTGGGGTCCCTCAGGGTTCGGTCCTTGGCCCTCTCCTCTTCCTTTCACTATTGGGGTCCTTCAGGGTTCAGTCCTTGGCCCTCTCCTCTTCCTCTCACTATTGGGGTCCCTCAGGGTTCAGTCCTTGGCCCTCTCCTCTTCCTCCCACTATTGTGGTCCCTCAGGGTTCAGTCCTCGGACCTCTCCTCTTCCTCTCACTATTGGGGTCCCTCAGGGTTCAGTCCTTGGCCCTCTCCTCTTCCTCTCACTATTGGGGTCCCTCAGGGTTCAGTCCTTGGCCCTCTCCTCTTCCTCTCACTATTGGGGTCCCTCAGGGTTCGGTCCTTGGCCCTCTCCTCTTCCTCTCACTATTGGGGTCCCACAGGGTTCAGTCCTTGGCCCTCTCCTCTTCCTCTCACTATTGGGGTCCCTCAGGGTTCAGTCCTTGGCCCTCTCCTCTTCCTCTCACTATTGGGGTCCCTCAGGGTTCAGTCCTTGGCCCCCTCCTCTTCTCTCTCTACACGGCCCCGATTGGACAGGCCATCAGCAGATTTGTCTTTCAGTACCATCTTTATGCTGATGACACACAATTATGCACTTCAGCCTCTGACCTTACCCCCACTGTACTAAAGAACACCAATGTCTGTCTAACCGCAGTCTCCAATATCATGTCCGCTCTCTATCTGAAACTCAACCTTTCCAAAACTGAACTTCTCCTGCTCCCGCCCTCCACTAACCTCCCTAAATCGGACATCTCTCTCTGTGTGCAGCACCACGATAACACTTAGGCAGCAGGCTCGCTGTGATAACACTTAGGCAGCAGGCTCGCTGTGATAACACTTAGGCAGCAGGCTCACTGTCTGGGTGTTATTTTTGAAATAATAGTAGATAGCACTCACCATTCTGTTGCATCTGGATTTCTTTATGTCAAACTGCACACAAGTTACATGCTGGTGGGTGGTGGACGCGGTGTGTGTCCAATGACTACACGTTATTCGCTCCAGTTAGCTTCAACTGGTGCATTACTCAGATGCTTCCACTCTGTGCCAGTCAATGCACAGGCTGCCCATACACTACAGGATCCGCTCTGTGCCAGTCACTGCACTGACTACCCATACACTACAGGATCTGCTCTGTGCCAGTCATTGCTCTGGCTACCCATACACTACAGGATCTGTTCTGTGCCAATGATTGCACTGGCTGCCAATACACTACGGGATCTGCTCTGTGCCAATGATTGCACTGGCTACCCATACACTACAGGATCTGCTCTGTGCCAGTCATTGCACTGGCTACCCATACACTACAGGATCTGTTCTGTGCCAATGATTGCACTGGCTGCCAATACACTATAGAATTCAATTTAAATTGCTTGTTCTCACCCACAAAGCTCTTCACAGTGCAGCACCCCCATACATCTCCTCCCTCATCTCGGTCTATCACCCCACCCGTTCTCTTTGCTCAGGAAGTGACCTTAGACTCACTTCTGCACTAATTCGAACCTCCCTCTCCCGGCTCCAAGATTTCTCCTGAGCTGCACCAATTCTCTGGAAAGCTCTACCCAAAGAAATTAAGTGTATCCACAACTTACATAGCTTTAAGCGCTCCCTAAACACACATCTTTTCAGAGCGGCCTATCATTCTGGCTATTTGTAGTCATTTAGACATCGGGTATTCATTATTTCTCTGAACATAACTCTGTGAAACTCCACCAGACCCATCAGCACTACACAGATTGGCTGGTGGCCGCTCATGCGGCTCTTATCTATTCCCCATTTCCTCAAGTTGGCTGGGCTATCATTGTAAATAAGCCCCACCTCATTGTTAGATTGTAAGCTCTTATGAGCAGGGCGTGAACCTGAAGACCCACATAGATCTGAAGACTAGAACTGCAAACAGGGAAAAGAGGGCTGAACCTCAGGAATGGAGGGGAAGAAAAGCAGCCCCGGATTCAGGACAATAGCGACATTTACACCAGATAGAACAATCTATTTCACAGTGACTGATCTACTCTGAGCACTTACCCCTCCACACAATGCGCTGCTGTGACGATCCAATCAGGAGTCACAATGGATCCTCCGCACACGTGAGACTGGAGGATCTGCAGACTCACTTGCCACGGCCAATCTCCACTTTTAGCCGCCGTCCCGCCAACTATTCTGCCTGACGGTGCCTGCTTGGATGATTTACCGCAATCTATGGGTGACCAAAGAACAACGATATAGAACAGCTGTGGAGTGCGATTATTAGGTCTGATCCCAGCGAGTGAACAAGTCAGAGAAGAAAGAGACTATAGATAGGGAGGAACATACAGGACACAAAGGTGATGGAAGGTGGATGGGGTGGATGAGCACCGGTATCCGGCAGAGCTTGGCTTACCTATGCACCGCAGTGAGATCACCCTGCCAGAGGGGCAGTAATCCCTGCAAAATACAACATATAGAACACATGACATCACAAATCATCAACTACTGGGTTATGTTTACAACTCCTATGTAGATAGAGAGATGAGCGAGATGAGAGTGATGAAAGAGAGAGATGAGAGAGATGAGAGAGAGATGAAAGAGAGAGATGAGAGAGCGAGATGAGACAGCGACGAGACAGAGCAATGAGACAGAGCAATGAGAGGGAGCGATGAGAGAGAGAGATGAGAGATAGAGAGATATATGAGAGAGAGAGAGATATGAGAGAGACAGAGCAATGAGACAGAGCAATGAGAGAGTGATGAGACAGAGCGATGAGAGGGAGCGATGAGAGCGATGAGAGAGAGCAATGAGAGAGAGAGATATGAGAGAGAGCAATGAGAGAGAGAGAGAGATATGAGAGAGACAGAGCAATGAGAGAGAGAGATGAGAGAGTGATGAGACAGAGCGATGGGACAGAGCAATGAGAGGGAGCGATGAGAGAGAGAGATGAGAGATAGAAAGATATATGAGAGAGAGAGAGATATGAGAGAGACAGAGCAATGAGAGAGAGCAATGAGAGAGAGCGATGAGAGCGATGAGAGAGAGCGATGGGAGAGCGATGAGAGAGAGCAATGAGAGAGAGCGATGAGAGAGAGAGATGAGAGAGAGAGATGACAGAGAGAGATGACAGAGAGAGATGAGAGAGATGAGAGAGAGAGAGAGAGATGAAAGAGAGCGATATGAGAGCGAGATGAGACAGCGACGAGACAGAGCAATGAGACAGAGCAATGAGAGGGAGCGATGAGAGAGAGAGATGAGAGATAGAGAGATATATGAGAGAGAGAGAGATATGAGAGAGACAGAGCAATGAGACAGAGCAATGAGAGAGAGAGATGAGAGATAGAGAGATATATGAGAGAGAGAGAGATATGAGAGAGACAGAGCGATGGGACAGAGCAATGAGAGGGAGCGATGTCTCAGCTGGAGAGGGACTTCACACTGCTTAAAGAAGAGATCCAAAGGCAGACAAACGACCCCACAGCTGCAGAGGTAACCAGACTGAAGTGTGAACTGGACTCAGCCATGCAGGGAATCAAACACGAAATATATGATTTAAAACAAGAAAATGCTAGATTAAAAGAACAAATAGTAAACCTAAAGAACCTGACACTACCCTTAACACAGGAGAGAGACCCAGGGAAGGAGATAGGTGAAGACCCAATGAGAGCCAACAGCCACATCACCACGAACTCAAACAACTGTATAAATACTGAGAGCAGGTCAGAAAATAATCAAGAAACACAGAATGAGCCAGAGCCAAGCATTAAACAACCCCCAAGTCAAAAGCAACAGCAGCAGCAGAACACAACAACACAACAGAGCAACAAGCAGAACAGAAGCTCTCACCGGAGCAGCCAACAACCACGTCCTGATATAGTCCTGATTATAGACTCTAATGGAAGATACCTCAACACAAGACGACTCTTCCCTGGAAAAAGGGTTTCTAAAATCCACTGTTCAACCATACAACAAGCAACAGCAGTTATTAATGACCCATATTTCACCAACCCAAACCACATCATCATACATACAGGCACCAATAATCTCGAGAACCAACACCAGCAGGTAGCAGGACAACTATACCAGCTAGCAAAGACCACACAACTAAACCTCCCCGGCAGTAAAGTTATCCTCTCGTCGCTGCTACCAAGAAATGATTCACTCATATACATCACCCAAGACGTCAACAGAGAGCTGGCAGCCAAGATCACCACTACGCTAGACATCACCCTGGCACAACATCCCGCCATTAACACCCACCACCTGTATGATGAGAAGCATCTCAACAACCAAGGAGTCAGCGTTTTTGCCAAAGAACTTAAAGACATAGTATTCAACAGAGTCCCCAGACCAAGAAACCATGCAGACCGAAAACCGGTAGAAAGATCACCAACAACCGACAGACCTAACATAGAATACGCTCAACAAACTGAAAACTGCAACAAGTATGTAAAACAAGCCCATGAGAGACACAAACCATGGAAGACACCACCTGCCCCACACAGAGTGAAGCAGAGCAGAGACCTGGCAGACATAAAGACCATGAGAGACACAAACCATGGAAGACACCACCTGCCCCACACAGAGTGAAGAGAGCAGAGACCTGGCAGACATAAAGACCATGAGAGACACAAACCATGGAAGACACCACCCGCCCCACACACAGTGAAGCAGAGCAGAGACCTGGCAGAGATAAAGAACATGAGAGACACAAACCATGGAAGACACCACCTGCCCCACACAGAGTGAAGCACAACAGTGACCTGGCAGACATAAAGACCATGAGAGACACAAACCATGGAAGACACCACCCGCCCCACACACAGTGAAGCAGAGCAGAGACCTGGCAGACATAAAGACCATGAGAGACACAAACCATGGAAGACACCACCCGCCCCACACAGAGTGAAGAGAGCAGAGACCTGGCAGAAATAAAGACCATGAGAGACACAGACCATGGAAGACACCACCTGCCCCACACAGAGGGAAGCACAGCAGAGACCTGGCAGAGATAAAGACCACGAGAGACACAAACCATGGAAGACACCACCTGCCCCACACAGAGTGAAGCAGAGCAGAGACCTGGCAGACATAAAGACCATGAGAGACACAAACCATGGAAAACACCACCCCCCCACACACAGTGAAGCAGAGCAGAGACCTGGCAGAGATAAAGACCATGAGAGACACAAACCATGGAAGACACCACCTGCCCCACACAGAGTGAAGCAGAGCAGAGACCTGGCAGACATAAAGACCATGAGAGACACAAACCATGGAAGACACCACCTGCCCCACACAGAGTGAAGCAGAGCAGAGACCTGGCAGACATAAAGACCATGAGAGACACAAACCATGGAAGACACCACCTGCCCCACACAGAGTGAAGAGAGCAGAGACCTGGCAGATATAAAGAACATGAGAGACACAAACCATGGAAGACACCACCCGCCCCACACAGAGTGAAGAGAGCAGAGACCTGGCAGAGATAAAGACCATGAGAGACACAAACCATGGAAGACACCACCTGCCCCACACAGAGTGAAGCACAGCAGAGACCTGGCAGATATAAAGACCATGAGAGACACAGACCATGGAAGACACCACCCGCCCCACACAGAGTGAAGCAGAGCAGAGACCTGGCAGACATAAAGACCATGAGAGACACAGACCATGGAAGACACCACCCGCCCCACACAGAGTGAAGAGAGCAGAGACCTGGCAGAGATAAAGACCATGAGAGACACAGACCATGGAAGACACCACCTGCCCCACACACAGTGAAGCACAGCAGAGACCTGGCAGATATAAAGACCATGAGAGACACAGACCATGGAAGACACCACCCGCCCCACACAGAGTGAAGAGAGCAGAGACCTGGCAGATATAAAGAACATGAGAGACACAAACCATGGAAGACACCACCTGCCCCACACAGAGTGAAGCACAGCAGAGACCTGGCAGATATAAAGACCATGAGAGACACAGACCATGGAAGACACCACCCGCCCCACACAGAGTGAAGCAGAGCAGAGACCTGGCAGACATAAAGACCATGAGAGACACAGACCATGGAAGACACCACCCGCCCCACACACAGTGAAGAGAGCAGAGACCTGGCAGACATAAAGACCATGAGAGACACAGACCATGAGAGACACAGACCATGGAAGACACCACCTGCCCCACACAGAGTGAAGAGAGCAGAGACCTGGCAGACATAAAGACCATGAGAGACACAGACCATGAGAGACACAAACCATGGAAGACACCACCCGCCCCACACAGAGTGAAGCACAGCAGAGACCTGGCAGACATAAAGACCATGCTCAGCTCTGTGCACAAGGCACTCATGCGACTGGACCAATCACCTACAACAAGGTCACCAGTCAGAAATCCAAGATGTCCTATGCAGGGCAGCCCATTACAAGGTACACAGCTACACCATGTCAACCCTCATCATTAGTAGCTGGAACATCCAGGGCCTGAACGCTTCTGCCTTCGGATGTAAGACAAACGACCCAGACTTTAATCAGAGACTGAAAACCATTGATATACAGATCCTCCTGGAAACATGGACTAAGACAAATAATGAATCCTATGTCCCCACCGGATACAGGGAATTCTCTGTCTCCGCCCTGAAAAACAAAAACATCAAACAGGGCCGGAGCTCAGGAGGAAGATTAGTCTGGTACAAAGAGGAGCTCCATGAGCATATCAGAGCCGTGAAGAGAGGAGACAGCCACATCTGGATAAGCCGCTCCATCCTCACCTCCCAGGCTGACATCTACCTGTGTGCAGCGTACGTAGCCCCTCCAGAGTCTCCATACTTCAACCCAGACAGCTTTGAGACCCTAAAAACTGAAGCTGCCCACTTCCAGACTCTGGGCAACGTTCTCATCTATGGAGATCTCAATGCAAGGACTGGAAGGGAAAGAGACTACTTGACCACTGATGGAAACATCCATATATTTGGAGCAGATACCGACTGTGACAACCCAGTGCACACCGACAGGAACAGCTATGACTGTACAGTCAACAAAAGCGGCAGAACACTGCTGAACCTATGCCGAAGCCTGGGACTTCGTATCCTCAATGGCCGCACCAAGGGAGACTCATTGGGAAGACATACCCTAAACTCCCATGTGGGCAGCAGTGTGATAGACTATGCCATCACAGATATGGACCCTACAAACATTGGTGCCCTCATAGTCACCCCACAAACACACCTGTCAGACCACAACCAACTGCTTCTATACATCAAATCCACAAATAAATCATCCTCACCAACCGCGCAAAAGACCGGTCTCTTTACCTTACCGCCATCCTTCAAATGGTCCAAGATGTCGGCCCCAAAATATAAAGATGCCATCAATAGACCAGAGATCAAGAAGAAGCTCCAACACTTCCATACTAATGTGTATGAGCCTAACCCAGAAGGAGCAGAACTGGCGGTAAGGGACCTCAACAACATTCTGTATGCCATGGCGGAAATGTCCGACCTGAAAAAAAGCATCAACAAGAGGCCGAGTAACCAAATCCCAACAACTGGTTTGATAAAGAAGGTAAGACCATGCGGAAGGCCCTAAGAATGGCCTCAAATGAAAAACACAGAGACCCAAACAACCCCACTGTGAGAGAAGCCGACCACACCATACAACGAAGCTACAAAGCAAAACCACATCTCCACCAAACTCCTCCAACTCCAAGACGCCCTGGAAGACAACAGATTCTGGGAACTGTGGAATCAACTTGGTTCTAACCAGAAAAGCAACAGCCTCCACATCCAGAGCGGCCACATCTGGCTCCAGGACTTCAAGGACCTTTACAAAGACATCCCAAGTGAAGACCTGAGTCCGGCACAAGAAGAGCTTGTGAGAAAACTGAAAGATATGGAGGAAAAGATCAAAGATTTCCAAAATCCTCTGGATACACCATTCACAATGCCAGAAATAGCAGAAAGGATCACAAAGATAAGAGGTAAAAAAGCCAGCGGTCCAGACGGGATCCTCCCAGAAATGCTAAAATACAGCCCACCAGACATCCAGGCTGCAATAACAAAACTATTTAATATCGTACTGCAGGCGGCTACTTCCCCAAAATCTGGAACCAAGGACTTATAACCCCAATACACAAAAACGGGGACAAGTACGACCCAGCAAATTACCGGGGGATATGTGTCAGCAGCAACCTGGGCAAACTCTTCACCAGCATCCTGAACAAGAGGATCCTCACCTTCCTCACCGAGCACAACGTCCTCAGCAAGAGCCAAGCAGGGTTCATGCCGAACCACCGCACCACTGACCACATCTATACCCTGCACCGCACCACTGACCACATCTACACCCTGCACCGCACCACTGACCACATCTATACCCTGCACCGCACCACTGACCACATCTGCACCGCACCACTGACCACATCTACACCCTGCACCGCACCACTGACCACATCTACACCCTGCACCGCACCACTGACCACATCTACACCCTGCACCGCACCACTGACCACATCTACACCGCACCACTGACCACATCTATACCCTGCACCGCACCACTGACCACATCTACACCCTGCACCGCACCACTGACCACATCTACACTCTGCACCGCACCACTGACCACATCTACACTCTGCACCGCACCACTGACCACATCTACACCCTGCACAGCCTCATCAAGAGCCACGTCCACAATACAAAGAATGGGAAGATTTACGCTTGTTTCGTGGCCTTTGACTCAGTGTGGCACCCAGGATTATTCCTAAAACTGCTGGGGAGCGGAATAGGAGGCAAAACATACGATGTCATCCGAAGCTCCTACACTGAGAACAGCTGCAGCGTGAGGGTCAATGGAAGGAGGACGGCCTATTTCCAACAAAGCCGAGGAGTGAGACAGGGCTGCAGCCTCAGTCCAACGTTCTTTAACATCTACATCAATGAGCTGGTGGTGGCCCTGGAGTCCTCCTCAGCACCAGGACTCGCTCTCCATGACACCCAGGTGAAATTTCTGCTGTATGCCGATGACCTCGTGCTGCTATCCCCAACTGAGAAAGGCCTCCAAGATCATCTGAAAATCCTAGAGACCTTCAGCAGCACATGGGCAATGCCAATCACCAGAAGAAAACTAATACCATGGTGTTCCAGAAAAGAAAGCAGAAACCTGCCGCCATCCTCCCTTCACGATAGACAACTGCCCACTTACAGAAACCAACAGGTACACCTACCTGGGCCTAGAACTCAGCCAATCAGGGAGCTTCAAGCAAGCCATAGAGTTACTGAAAGACAAGGCTTCCAAAGCCTTCTATGCCATAAGAAGACGTCTGTATCATCTCAAGGCACCAGTAACAGTCTGGTTAAAAGTCTTTGACACCATCATTGCCCCAATCCTTCTTTACGGCAGTGAGGTCTGGGGTCCAGTCTCCTACCCAAACTGGTCAAAGTGGGACGCCGGGCCGACTGAAATATTCCACCTAGAGTTCTGCAAGCATCTTCTCCAAGTCCATCGGAGCACATCAAACAGCGCCTGCCGAGCAGAGCTGGGGAGACTCCCGCTACACCTCCAGATCCAGAAGAAGGCGCTGTCATTCAAGGCTCATCTACAAAGCAGCAGTCCCAGCTCCTACCATCACAAAGCCCTCCTGCACCAGGAAGCCCCAGGAAACCTCCCAACACAAAGTACCCAAAGACAGCCTGACCAAGCCACCAACCCACATGGCCTGACAAAAGGCGAAATCCAGAAGATGGTGCACAAAGGCAAAGAGGAATATCTCAGCATCTGGAGGAACGACATAAACAAATCACAGAAACTGACGATATACCAGAACCTACAGAGGGAGTACAAACTGG
>JARQOC010000100.1:142500-160572 GCA_033576535.1 Allobates femoralis
AGAGAGCGATGAGAGAGAGAGCGATGAGAGAGAGCGATGAGAGAGAGATGAGAGAGAGAGATGTGAGAGAGAGATATATGAGAGAGAGCGATGAGAGAGCGAGCGATGAGAGAGAGAGCTATGAGAGAGAGAGAGCGATGAGAGAGCGATGAGAGAGCGAGCGATGAGAGAGAGAGCTATGAGAGAGAGAGCGATGAGAGAGCGATGAGAGAGAGCGATGAGAGAGAGAGCGATGAGAGATAGATACTGTAGCTCATACCTTGTCCTAATACTGGTATGTAACTTGTTGAAGGACGCGCTGGTGTTCACACTGGCAAAACCATTTAAATCCGATGTGACAAATTCCAAAGAATAATCATTATAACTGGACCTGGGAGAGATAAAAGGGTTAAACATCTCGTAATGACAATATTTCCTCGGCCCCAGTGAAAGCCCCGGGGAGGATATTATAGCCCGAACCCATGGGCCAATGTGCCCTGAGTGACTGACACTGGTGATTACTTATAGGGACCATCAAGGACAACATTTATTATTATTATTATTATTATTATTAATTATTATTGTGCCATTTTTTCCATGGTGCTTTACATGTGGAAAGGGTATACATAGACAAGCAAAACTACATGAACAATATAAGGCTCACACAGGTACAGAAGGAGAGAGGACCCTGCCCACGAGGGCTCACAGTCTACAAGGGATGGGTGAGGATACAGTAGATGAGGAGAGAGGACCCTGCCCACGAGGGCTCACAGTCTACAAGGGATGGGTGAGGATACAGTAGGTGAGGAGAGAGGACCCTGCCCACGAGGGCTCACAGTCTACATGGGATGGGTGAGGATACAGTAGGTGATAGGAGAGAGGACCCTGCCCACGAGGGCTCACAGCCTACAAGGGATGGGTGAGGATACAGTAGGTGAGGAGAGAGGACCCTGCCCATGAGGGCTCACAGTCTATAAGGGATGGGTGAGGATACAGTAGGTGAGGAGAGAGGACCCTGCCCACGAGGGCTCACAGTCTACAAGGGATGGGTGAAGATACAGTAGGTGAGGAGAGAGGACCCTGCCCTCGAGGGCTCACAGTCTACAAGGGATGGGTGAGGATACAGTGGAGGAGAGAAGACCCTGCCCACGAGGGCTCACAGTCTACAAGGGATGGGTGAGGATACAGTAGGTGATAGGAGAGAGGACCCTGCCCACGAGGGCTCACAGTCTACAAGGGATGGGTGAGGATACAGTAGATGAGGAGAGAGGACCCTGCCCACGAGGGCTCACAGTCTACAAGGGATGGGTGAGGATACAGTAGGTGAGGAGAGAGGACCCTGCCCACGAGGGCTCACAGTCTACATGGGATGGGTGAGGATACAGTAGGTGATAGGAGAGAGGACCCTGCCCACGAGGGCTCACAGCCTACAAGGGATGGGTGAGGATACAGTAGGTGAGGAGAGAGGACCCTGCCCATGAGGGCTCACAGTCTATAAGGGATGGGTGAGGATACAGTAGGTGAGGAGAGAGGACCCTGCCCACGAGGGCTCACAGTCTACAAGGGATGGGTGAAGATACAGTAGGTGAGGAGAGAGGACCCTGCCCTCGAGGGCTCACAGTCTACAAGGGATGGGTGAGGATACAGTGGAGGAGAGAAGACCCTGCCCACGAGGGCTCACAGTCTACAAGGGATGGGTGAGGATACAGTAGGAGAGGAGAGAGGACCTTGCCCACGAGGGCTCACAGCCTACAAGGGATGGGTGAGGATACAGTAGGTGAGGAGAGAGGACCCTGCCCACGAGGGCTCACAGTCTACAAGGGATGGGTGAGGATACAGTAGGAGAGGATAGAGCTGGTCGTGTGATGGTTCAGTAGACTGAGGATCACTGCAGGTTGTAGCTTGTCAGGTCTTCAGGTTCCTTCTGAAGGTTTCCACAGTGGGCGAGAGTCTGTTATGTTGGGGCAGAGAGTTCCAGAGTATGGGGGAAGCACGGGAGAAATCTTGTATTCAGTTGTGGGAAGAAGAGATAAGAGAGGAGTAGAGGAGGAGATCTAGAGAGGATCAAAGGTTGCTTGAGAGTAGATATCAGGAGACCATGTCACCTTTGTATGGAGGGGACAGGTAGTGGATGACTTTGTATGTCATAGTTCAGGTTTTGAGCCTCTGGACAATAGGAAGCCAGTGAAGGGCAGAGAGGACAGACTGGGGAATAGCGGGGAGACAGGTGGATAAGTCGGGCAGCAGAGTTTAGGATAGATTGGAGAGGTGCAAGACTGCTAAGGCCAGAGAGCAGGAGATTACAATAACTGAGGTGGGAGATGATGAGGGCGTGTACTGTAGAAGTGTTTTTGTACAGTGCTGTGCAAATTAATTGGGACACAGGAAGTCTGTCCTTGTTTTTCTTGCATTAGTGTTACTATTTCTGATGTTTCATCACTTCTTGGTGTCGTTTCCCCTTTATGTTTTGGAGAAAACGCTCCAGTCTCATTGTGTGCAGTGAATTATTCTTGATACTGTGGATTTTCCAATCCCAACGGTGGAAGCGATTTCTCTTACAGTCAGACTTGTCTGATCATTAAGAGGAATAATTCTAGACTCTTCCATGGAGGAACATCCATTATTACAGGCACGAATCACACAGAGAGAAAAAGTAACTACTAGACCACTCCTCACAGAAACAAGCTCTCACCTGAAGCTGAGGGAGCGCTAGCTGGTATTGTCTGACTAAAACCAGTCAAACCACATTTTGTTACTCAAGGTTGTACACTTAATTCTCCACAGAGTTCACTTTTATAACATAACTTTTAATAAATATCCGTTAAAAATTCCAATCGTGTGTGTACCCCTCACACCTAGTGTTCATATAGCACACCAGTCACACAGGGAGAGGGGCTATATCCCTCACATATACCCTGTCTCTTCCTCTATCTATCTACGGAGTTTTCAACACCTAACATATATGGTGTCCCCGTTCCTCGATGACTCCCCCTGGTGTCTTCGTTCCTCGATGACTCGCCCTGGTGTCCCCGTTCCTCGATGAGTCGCTGTGATGAATATTGTTCCATATTCCATCCAGAAAGCAATTTGAAGGCACATCTCACTCAAAGAGGTAAGCCCCCACCCTTCTGACAGGCAGAAGTCATTCATCTGACAAATGGCAGAGTAATTAGCACCTAGCTACAAGCCAACTGGCAACACAAAGACACTCTCCCTTAACTTTGATGTGGTAATCAGGTAGATGTATGGGGCTTCCTCAGGACTGGGGTTATGCCAAAAGGTGACACATTCAATTTAAGTCTCTTCCTTCCCAGGCAGACTGGAAGGCACCGTGACTATAACATTAATATTTCATGAGCCGTGCTGCCTATGAACATGGCAAGCGTAGATCCATGATCGTGACGTCTAGACGGAAATAGGGCTGGTATTCACATGGATGTAGGATAACTGTAAGCCATCTAAACAGGATATTGGCTGGTAGGGTGTTCTCAGAGTAGGCATGTTTCCCATCCAGACGAAGATAAAATCATAACTAAAAATATGAAAGTATTATCTTCTGTCTGCGATGCTCATGGACCCGGCTAGGGAACATCATAGAATTCGGGTGTCCATATCTCCCCTCAGAGGGGTGGGAGTTGTGAGACATCCCAGAGGTGTGAGATGGGTGGAGACAGGGGCAGCCCATGATGTATAAAACTCATCTGCCCCATCTCCACCTTGTATTTCTTCTGAAGAGGCATTATTATTCCACCAAAGCCAGAGATTACCCCAGGAACAGATTGGCATCACGCAGCCCTTGTGGAGCCATCAGCACTAAGGTAACTGCTCACATGTGTATGTAATTCTGTGTATTCCATTCCCCCTTTTATTGGCATATCTGACTGTAATATTTGTAACATCTTAATAATAACTGTAAATATTAATATCTAGTGCACCATTAGGGTGATTAAATATATAAATTTAATCTTGAGTTGCTCTTTTTATCTTGATCACGATTCCCCACATCCGTGTGCTCATATAACGCTCCCTGGGTTGGTTTCTGACCCGATATAAGCCCGACCACGGACCGGACTTATATTAAACGAGAAGCTGGTGGCAGCATTTGTGCTTGGGGTTATTCAGGGCCTCTGGCAGTGACGGGGTGGAGGAGTTTATATGTGCTTCTGGCTGCAGGCTAGAAGACATATACCACACTCACTGAGAGGTGCCTTAATAAACCAGCACAGGCAAGGCAGCTGCGGCCCTTCTTTATCCTCAGGCAGTTCTCTGACTGACCTGGGTTTAACAGGAGGCGCTGTGGAGCTGCCAGGTTCAGGTCACGATTCACCACAGTCGCCCTGGTGTCCCCGTTCCTCGATGAGTCGCCCTGGTGTCCCCGTTCCTCGATGACTCGCCCTGGTGTCTTTGTTCCTCGATGACTCCCCCTGGTGTCTTCGTTCCTCGATGACTCCCCCTGGTGTCCCCGTTCCTCGATGACTCCCCCTGGTGTCCCCGTTCCTCGATGACTCCCCCTGGTGTCCCCGTTCCTCGATGACTCCCCCTGGTGTCCCCATTCCTCGATGACTCCCCCTGGTGTCCCCGTTCCTCGATGACTCCCCCTGGTGTCCCCATTCCTCGATGACTCCCCCTGGTGTCCCCATTCCTCGATGACTCCCCCTGGTGTCCCCGTTCCTCGATGACTCCCCCTGGTGTCCCCATTCCTCGATGACTCCCCCTGGTGTCCCCATTCCTCGATGATCTCTTTGGATACGGGTCTATCCCTTTTATCCACACAGTTCTGCTCTGTGAATAAGGTGGGTCCAATCTCTTTTGTCTATAAACTTTGTATACACTGAAGATATAGTGGAAAAAAGGCGTAATGGGAGTATCATAAATTGTTATATCTATCCCATACCACCACATGTGAGCCCCTGACCTATGTGGGATAACACTGGTCCTATGGCATTCACATAGTCACAATGCTACAGAACAATGATTATATCTAATAGTCAAATCCCCACATCTATCAATATACAGCTCCTCCGTTATAGCATCTATATTGTGGACCCCTTATTACAGATACCCTAATTAAATCTGTCTACACCCCTCAAATTGAATTTCAGGGTAAAGAAACTCCAATTGGGATAGATGCGGTATGTTAGGTAAGGAAGTTATACCAATATTGCCACTTATCTGTACAGATTCCAACTCGACGCGTTTCTACCCACAGGTTCAATGTGGGTCATCAGGAGTGTATGTGTTCTGTACTCCAGAGAGATGCCAGGGGGGTGCTGTGTTTGGGGGGCGCTGTATAGGGGGTGCTGTGCCCGGGGGGCGCTGTATAGGGGGTGCTGTGCCCGGGGGGCGCTGTATAGGGGGGTGCTGTGCCCCGGGAGTGCTGTGCCCTGGGAGTGCTGTGCCCGGGGGGCGCTGTATAGGGGGGCGCTGTATAGGGGGGTGCTGTGCCCGGGGGCGCTGTATAGGGGATTTGATATATCAGAGACTGCGCAGAGCAGCACAAGAGAGGAAACATAAACTATTTCTAAGGGATTCTGCAGAGGAAAAGAGGGCATACCTCTCTATACAAAGGGGGATAGAGACGTGGGGAATACTGATACATCAGCTTCAGAACCAGATCAATCAGATAATGAAGGACAAGAAGGAGGACAAGGCAAGATCCTAATCCCCTGGGTCATAAAAACAAACCAAAGGGCAGAAAATGGAGAAAGAAGGGAGGAAGAGGCCGAGGAGGACAAGGCAGGGTGGATCAGGACGAGATATGGAGGACGAGATCATGGTGGTGGATCCTGTCCACGGTTTGGATCAGCAGTATCTGGACCAACTACTCTGGGCTCATATGTGACAGGGACGACTTTTTTGGGTAGAGATCCTATTCCTTACCCTTTGAGAGGCAGAAACCCAGAACAGGTAGAGCGACCGCAACAATAGATGAAAACAGGATGATAAATGTACCGGACCCTCTGATACAGAAACACCAGGATTATCTAGGATTACCTCTTGTCCCCACAAACCATTTTAGTGACTTTGATTGGGTGAAAGATCTAAACCTATTTGCAAGGAAACTAAATTAATAACGAGGAGAAACACCAGCAATACGACATAGAGGAGGAGGAGGAGGATCTGGCCACCTTTGGGGATCTGATTGATCTTACAAAAGACGTCACGAAGGAGGAGGACATGGGACCATTCACAAACTGTAGAAGATGCCTCCAGCTGGTGACATAACCGGTATTGACATCTTTACCAGTTTAGTCACCGGTGATCTAAGACTGTAAACAAAAGGGATTCTATCACCCAAACCTCAGTGAGGAGAAAACAGATACATCTTCCAGGAATGATCATTTGATATTAAAACCAGCTGACACAGGCGGCAATTTAGTACTAATGGAACATACAAAATCATGTGTACTAATATGTGAAATGATCATTCAACATACACCAAACTGGAAAAGAACCCATTGAGGAATCCCAATGTGAGCTGGAGTGAAGTAACAGAGGCGTTAGGGGAGGCCTCATCACAAAGGGTGAAGGGGACGTCATGTACAATAAGCGTCCGGTCACGGCAGTATTTTACTCCTTGCCTAAGGTACATAAGGGTCTATAAGCCTTGAGAGGTTGTCCCATAGTATCGGGAATTAACTCGAGTACTCAGAAGTGCGGTATTTATCTGGATAAGGTACCCCGTCGTTTTGTTTTGAGTTTGCCATCTTACATACGTGACACCTTGGATTTGATTGGCAAACGTGATGGAGTAACAGTGGGGACTGATGTACGGTGGCCTCGATTGACTCTGTATAGTGGTATCCCCCACGATATGGGCCTCAGGGCAGTGGAATACTATTAAGGAGCCGAGGTAACCAATACATGATCCATAACACCTCCATCCGTAACTTGCTTAGGTCTTGACTCACAACTGTGTTGAGTATGATGGGAAGTTTTACCACCACCCAGGGGCCCGGCTATGGGGAGTTCTTGTGCCCCCAGTTATGCTAATTTGCTCCCGGGTTGGTGGGAGGAATCGTCATGGTGGGGTCCCCAGATATTATTTTGGGGACGTTATATTGACGATGTGATGATTGTGTGGAAGGGGATATTCCATCGTTTGAAAGCTTCATCAGACAATTGAATGAGAATGACATAGGACCGCGGTTTACATCAGAAATACATGATGTTTCCCTCGATTTTCTGGATGTGACGATTTATAAGGATGGGAAGGGCGGCCTTCAGACAACTATTTTTAGGAAACCCACAGCGACCAATGACCTCCTCAGGTGGGATAGTCATCATCCTAGGGGTCTGAGGGAAGGCATACCAAAAGGCCAATACCTTAGAGCCAGGCGGAACTGTTCAGACACTTCTAGGTTCCATAGTGAGGCAAGAAAGATGCGGGAACACTTCACACAGAAAGAATATCCCCACAGGTCCTAAAAATGTGCGTGATAGCGATAGGGAATCCCTATTGAGATCAAAAGGCACAAAGATAGAGAAGGATGTAACACGCATTATTGGTACCTTTGACGATACGGCCATGGAATTACGGGCCATCTTTAAAAGACATTGGGGTATTCTTCTAGCCAATAAGGATGTGGCACCCTTGATCCCGAGTAGACCAGCCATCACCTTCAGGAGGGGTAGATCTCTACGGGATCAACTGGTACACAGCCACTATTGTCCCCCATAGAAAATGAGCACTTGGCTTGAGCAGAGACAGGCGGGTACTTATAGGTGCGGGAACCTTCTGCTACTATATCCGAGTTTCCAGGACTGCGCAGAGCAGCTCAACTGGAGAAACACTTGTAAGTAGGCAGTTTGGGAACTGTAAGACGGAGGTAGTGGTAAACCTATTCCAGTGTTCATGTCCTCGTGACTATGTTGGAAAAACCAAACGACAATGTAGGAGACGGAGAGCTGAGCACTTGGGAGACATCAGAAATGTGAGGGACACACATGGGTATATTAGGGAGGTACATGCTGGCGACACAAAATGGATCAGATTCGGAGGTGATGGAGAAACCGGTGCGAGGGGGCGATTGGGATAGGGAGATCTTGAGGAGCGAGGCCAAGTGGATATACAAAATGTGTTCAACGGGTGAAGGCGGACTAAACGAGCAAATCCTGTTTACACCATTCTTGTGAATATTCCACCCGGGAGAGGGGTCCTGGTCTCTGGGACCACTATGGTCTATAGTATCAGCCTATTGGAGCCTTAGAACTGTACAGATTACCTCTTTTGCCTATTAGTCCGAATGGACCTAGGGTATTATGTATTGAGTTAGGGTTAGGGTTAGGGTATTATGTATTAGGGTTAGGGTATTATGTATTGAGTCTTGATTATAAAGACATATGACAACTTAATATCTTTATTCCTACTTTTTGTATGAGGTAAATGTGGTATAGGAGGAGAAAGAACTCAAATGTGAAATCATCTACATGTGAGCATTATGACTGGTCCATATATGTAAATTGGGGATCATATCGATAACATCTGGGTCCTTGATTATGTGAATGTAACATATGGTGAGATTATGGGATGTAAGTTACAGCCTGCTATTACATTATAGACAGACTTTATGTACCGTGCCTTCAATAGTCTTTGCCAGTATTATCCTGGGCCCTGAAACATTCTGCATAATCCATATGGTGGTCCTGTGTGATCTCGCCTCAATGTACATATAGTACATGAGGATGAGATCATGGGTGGAACCTGTAATGTGTGGTTGTGGCTGCCGGGGACCTGATTACTATGGTGCACCCGCTGTGGTGAGCAGGAAGCTCTTCCCAGCCGTGTGGTTGGTGCAGCAGGATGTGGAAGGGCGGGCCCTATTATTATTTTTTTTTTGATCAGAATGACACACTTCCGGTGTTTGGAACACAAAACGGAAGTGGTGGGCGGCGCTGGAGCGCACGCTGGACACTCACTGCAGATACCTCACTTCCTTTAGATATTCATAAAAGGGAGTTAGAAATGGAGCCCAGTGATGCTGACACCAATGATGAAGGAGGGGGTCTATATCAAATCCCCTATACAGCGCCCCCCGGGCACAGCACCCCTCTGGCATCTCTCTGGAGTACAGAACACAGACACTCCTGATGACCCACATTGAACCTGTGGGTAGAAACGCGTCGAGTTGGAATCTGTACACATAAGTGACAATATTGGTATAACTTCCTTACCTAACATACCGCATCTATCCTAATTGGCGTTTCATTACCCTGAAAGTCAATTTGAGGGGTGTAGACAGATTTAATTTGAGTATCTGTAATAAGGGGTCCACAATATAGATGCTATAACGGAGGAGCTGTATATTGATAGATGTGGGGATTTGACTAATTATTAGATAACATTGTTCCGTAGCATTGTGACTATGTAAATGCCATAGGACCAGTGTTATCCCACATAGGTCAGGGGCTCACATGTGGTGGTATGGGATAGATATAACAATTTATAATACTCCCATTACGCCTTTTTTCCACTATATCTTCAGTGTACACGAAGTTTATAGACAAAAGAGATTGGACCCACCTTATTCACAGAGCAGAACTGTGTGGATAAAAGGGATGGACCCGTATCCAAAGAGAGATCCATTTGGGTTAGAGAGTGTGTGATGGATGACAGAACCCTGAGTGAGTCATCGAGGAACGGGGACACCAGGGCGAGTCATCGAGGAACGGGGACACCAGGGCGAGTCATCGAGGAACGGGGACACCAGGGCGAGTCATCGAGGAACGGGGACACCAGGGCGAGTCATCGAGGAACGGGGACACCAGGGCGAGTCATCGAGGAACGGGGACACCAGGGGGAGTCATCGAGGAACGGGGACACCAGGGGGAGTCATCGAGGAACGGGGACACCAAAGTGAGTCATCGAGGAACGGGGACACCAAAGTGAGTCATCGAGGAACGGGGACACCAAAGTGAGTCATCGAGGAACGGGGACACCAAAGTGAGTCATCGAGGAACGGGGACACCAAAGTGAGTCATCGAGGAACGGGGACACCAGGGTGAGTCATCGAGGAACAGGGACACCAGGGTGAGTCATCGAGGAACGGGAACACCAGGGTGAGTCATCGAGGAACGGGGACACCAGGTTGAGTCATCGAGAAACAGGGACACCAGGGCGAGTCATCGAGGAACAGGGACACCAGGGCGAGTCATCGAGGAACGGGGACACCAGGGCGAGTCATCGAGGAACGGGGACACCAGGGCGAGTCATCGAGGAACGGGGACACCAGGGCGAGTCATCGAGGAACAGGGACACCAGGGCGAGTCATCGAGGAACAGGGACACCAGGGCGAGTCATCGAGGAACAGGGACACCAGGGCGAGTCATCGAGGAACGGGGACACCAGGGCGAGTCATCAAGGAACGGGGACACCAGGGCGAGTCATCGAGGAACGGGGACACCAGGGCGAGTCATCGAGGAACGGGGACACCATAGAAGTTAGGTGTTGAAAACTCCTTAGATAGGTAGAGGAAGAGACAGGGTATATGTGAGGGATATAGTCCCCCTCCCTGTGTGACTGGTGTGCTATATGAACACTAGGTGTGAGGGGTACACACACGATTGGAATTTTTAACGGATATTTATTAAAAGTTATATTTTAGCAGTGCACTCTGTGGAGAATTAAGTTTACAATTTAGAGTCACAATATCATTTCTTTCAGATTAGAGCTGATGGTTGTGCACTCACCTGTTCAGATAAACTGGTGTGAATCACTGACTGTAACCACAACTTACCATCTTTGTCCCAGTTAATTTGCACAGCGCTGTAGTATCTTGGTCAAGGAATGTACAGATCTGGGAAATATTTTTGAGTTGAAGTCGTCAAGTCCAGCAGTCGGCATGTGGCTCCCGGATCTGATTTTTTGTCAGATCCGGCCCGATCCGGAGCAATAGACCCCCATGTTAGGGGGCACCGGATCTTGGAGGATCCGATTTTGTCCGATTTTTGTCCCGGACACAAAAAAATGATGTAAGCCAAGTTTTTGTGTCCGGGGCAAAAATCTAATGCAGCCTGATGCTGCCGGACAGGGACACCGTAGGGCTGCATTAGTGTAAAATCGGGTCCGGGGCTATCGGGCTCACACCAGACAGCCCTGGACCTGATCTTGCCGTGGTGTGAAGCCAGCCTAAGACACAGTTATCAGGGTGCTGTTCCTGGCTCTGTTTTACCTGCTTTTTGTAGGGTACTGAGGCCAGCACAGTTAGGAGAGCACTGGCGGATGGTGCCCATTACTGGAAAGAAAGGAGAAGGTGTCATCAGGAACTGGAGCACCCGGAAGGGTAGCATTAATGCCGAGAGCACCAGGGGAGGGCGCTGCCAATGACTGGAGCACCGGGGAGGGCGCCGCCAATGACTGGAGCACCGGGGAGGGCGCCGCCAATGACTGGAGCACCGGGGAGGGCGCCGCCAATGACTGGAGCACCCTGAAGGGTAGCATTAGTGCCGAGAGCACCAGGGGAGGGCGCTGCCAATGACTGGAGCACCGGGGAGGGCGCCGCCAATGACTGGAGCACCGGGGAGGGCGCCGCCAATGACTGGAGCACCAGGGAGGGTGCCGCCAATGACTGGAGCACCAGGGAGGGTGCCGCCAATGACTGGAGCACCAGGGAGGGCGCCGCCAATGACTGGAGCACCAGGGAGGGCGCCGCCAATGACTGGAGCACCCGGAAGGGTAGCATTAATGCTGAGAGCACCAAGGGAGGGCGCCGCCAATGACTGGAACACCGGGGAGGGCGCCGCCAATGATTGGAGCATCGGGGAGGGTGCCGCCAATGACTGGAGCACCGGGGAACGCGCCGCCAATGACTGGAGCACCGGGGAGGGCGCCGCCAATGACTGGAGCACCGGGGAGGGCGCCGCCAATGACTGGAGCACCGGGGAGGGCGCCGCCAATGACTGGAGCACCGGGGAGGGCGCCGCCAATGACTGGAGCACCGGGGAGCGCGCCACCAATGACTGGAGCACCGGGGAGGGTGCCGCCAATGACTGGAGCACCGGGGAGGGCGCCACCAATGACTGGAGCACCAGGGAGGGTGCTGCCAATGACTGGAACACCGGGGAGGGTGCTGCCAATGACTGGAACACCGGGGAGGGTGCTGCCAATGACTGGAGCACCGGGGAGGGCGCCGCCAATGACTGGAGCACCGGGGAGGGTGCTGCCAATGACTGGAACACCGGGGAGGGTGCTGCCAATGACTGGAACACTGGGGAGGGTGCTGCCAATGACTGGAGCACCGGGGAGGGCGCCGCCAATGACTGGAGCACCGGGGAGGGCGCTGTCAATGACTGGAGCACCGGGGAGGGTGCCGCCAATGGCGGGAGCACCGGAGAATGTTGCACTGTTGTAAGGCACAGTAATAGCTGGCATTATTTGGGGTGCAGGTGTTGGATTTAGCATATTTCCCAAAAGAACGTGCTGCAATCTCGACTTCTACTCCCTAATAGAGGGGACTCACTATACCTGATGAAGTCCCAGGTAATTTCTGTAAGGAAAGACTATGAAGCTTGAAAGCCTTTTAGCAAAAATTCTAGACATAATCCCAGAATGTCAGTGACCCCCGGACGGATCACCGCTTACCTCTTGTAGCCCATAGATTGGCAGACCAGGGGTCCAAACACCGAATTCCAGTCATCGAAGCAAATGCTCAGCCACGCAGACGTCTTTGGAGAATAAGCTTGTAACACAAAGCTCTGACCGAACAATCGCACTGGAAGGAAGGAGGCAGAAAAAGGACCGGATTATCCATAACTCTTCACCATATTGTAATGTTTACGGTCGCCCAGTCCTAAGTAGATGAAGTTTCCCGGTATCAAGACCTTTGCTTCTAAATACCCAAATCTATCCACTCAGTGCAGCCAAAGCCCAATTATACCGCCATACAGTATCCAAATACTGACATAAGCCATAGAGCCCACATCACACAATGTATAACCCCACACAGTGCACATTATACAAAGAGAACGGCTAGTGTTCATGTCAGGTGTGACCAATACCGCCATACAGTACCTGCACACCGATACCATACAGGCCACATAATGACTCAATAAGAAACAATATCCAGATGATCCTGTATTAGGGCCCATATAATACAGGGAAAACAACCAAATTCCAAATAATAGAACTAAATGGTGCATAAATAGCATCTTCCTACAGTGAGGATATAATACTGCCATATCCAGCCAACATTACACCGCTATAGATTCACACAATACTGACATGTAATGCCCAAAGAGAACTGCTAGTGTCCAAACACTGCCATACAGCTAAACAGAACGGAGAAGCTGTGCACAAATAAAACTTTATATTACTGCCATATAATTACCACATATACAGTTGTGGCCAAAAGTATTGACACCCCTGCCATGCTGTCAGATAATCCTCAGTGTCTTCCTTGATTTCACTGCAACCAGCAAATTGCATGCATTGTTGCGACGTGTAAAGGTTCCCTTAGTACCCAGATAATACTGTCCTAAAGTTCCAATTCTACAGTAAAGTATAAATATATTGTTCACATAAAGTACCTAGATATAATAAAACTGCCATATAGATTCCACATACTACTGTGTGCAATGTTATGACATAATATAACCAAATACTGCTATTCACTATTGCCGTAATGCTGCCATATAGTTCATACTGTTGACATATACATTAGTTGTCACATGATATGAACATATAGCTCCAAAGTAATTCTGCTATATAATGTAGATACAACATAATATTGCCATATACTTCCCACATATTAAAGTCATAAAGTCCCTGATATAATATGATCACACATAACTGTTAGATCATTGCCATATACTGGATTCATGTAGTTCCACCATAATATTTCCCTTTCCTTCCCCCATATAATACTGCCATGTACTTCATTAATAATAGCGACATACAGTGTCCACATACTGCTACCGTATATGAGAGTTATCACATAATGTGACCATAGAGATAGAGAATATATAAATGTATCATTGACCTCCCACATATTATTACATTACAGCCTCCACATTATACGGCCATATAGATCGGAGAATGATTATACGTCCCACATAATTCTATTACATAGCTCCTGCATAATCCCATCACTTTGTTATTGCTGATAAGAATACATTTACATTTGGTTCAGTTTTCCCTTATGACAGACGGATATTTTTATTTATTTTTCTTTCTAGATGAGATTTGGATGATAAGAACATGATGCCCTTCACATCAGCACCATTGTGTATTCCTGCAGCCGCCACTAGAGGGCGCTCTCTATGTAGAAACATTAGTGATACATTTGCCCCTAGTGGTGGTAGTTGACATTACAATCCATAATTGGTATCTTCATACCATTATTGCTCTTATTACCCACCACAGTTGGTCTCATCCTCCCCATTCGGGCAGTCAGCTGTACCGTCACACCACTGAGAAGATTGCACACAAGCCGATGAGGTCCCACATGTTTTTTGACACCTTACTAGATAATGAAAATAAGATAAAACATGATCACGTTATTTTATATATGTCTTAAATGTCATTTGGTTTAAAATTTGGCACGGATTAATTTCTTAAAATATCTTGAACCATTATTTTAAAAACCTAATTTCCTGCTGTCACCACTAGAGGGAGCTCACCCAGAAGGATTTATATAGCACCAAGTGTAGCTCCCCCTGGAGGCCGACAGCAGGGACGCAGCTGGCAGGAGCCTTATTCTGGAGCAGCTGACATTATACTTGGACATTTCCTTTCTGGATATTCTGACATTTTTAAATTTTTAGCAATTTTCATTTTAACTAACTAAAGAATAAACTCATAAAACATGTACAATTATTAACTGACTTTAAGACCATGTGATAATGTGTGCAATACAATCCAAATACCTGAACCCAACCCTAGCATGGGCAAGGAGATAGGGGGAGTATAGGGGGAGTGAGGGGGGGGGGTGTAAAAGGGGGAGAGAGAGGAGGAGTGAGAGGGGGTGAGAAGGGGAGTGAGGGGGGAGTGAGAGTGGGGTGAGAGGAGGAGTGAGAGGGAGAGTGAGAGGGAGAGTGAGAGTGAGAGGGAGAGTGAGAGGGGGGGTGAGAGGTGGGGTGAGAGGTGGAGTGAGAGGGGGGGAGTGAGAGAGGGTGAGAAGGGGAGTGAGAGGGGGGAGTGAGAGGGAGTGAGAAGGGGAGTGAGAGGGGGGAGTGAGAGGGGGGAGTGAGAGGGGGTGAGAAGGGGAGTGAGAGGGGGGGAGTGAGGGGGGGGAGAGAGAGGAAGTGAGAGGGGGGGAGTGAGAGGGGGGGAGTGAGAGGGGGGGAGTGAGAGGGGGGGAGTGAGAGGGGGTGAGAAGGGGAGTGATAGGGGGGGAGTGAGAGGGGGTGAGAAGGAGAGTGAGAGGGGAGAGTGAGAGGGGAGAGTGAGAGGGGAGAATGAGAGGGGAGAGTGAGAAGAGGGGGTGATAGGGGGGCGAGAGAGGGGGTGATAGGGGGGAGAGAGAGGGGGTGATAGGGGGGAGAGAGAGGGGGTGATAGGGGGGAGAGAGAGGGGGTGATAGGGGGTGATAGGGGGGGAGTGAGAGGAGGTGATAGGGGGAAGAGAGAGGGGGTGATAGGGGGAAGAGAGAGGGGGTGATAGGGGGAAGAGAGAGGGGGTGATAGGGGGTGAGGGGGAGTGAGAGGGGGGAGTGAGAAGGGGGGGTTGAGAGGGTGATAGGGGGAAGAGAGAGAGGGGGTGATGGGGGGAGAGAGAGGGGGTGATAGGGGGGAGAGAGAGGGGGGAGTGAGAGGGGTGAGTGAGAAGGGGGGGTGAGAGGGTGATAGGGGGTGATAGGGGGGGAGTGAGAGGAGGTGATAGGGGGAAGAGAGAGGAGGTGATAGGGGGAAGAGAGAGAGGGGGTGATAGGGGGGAGAGAGAGGGGGGTGATAGGGGGGAGAGAGAGGGGGTGATAGGGGGGAGAGAGAGGGGGTGATAGGGGGGAGAGAGAGGGGGAGTGAGAGTGTGGGAGTGAGAGGGAGTGAGAGTGGGGGGTGAGAGGGAGTGAGAGTGGGGGAGTGAGAAGGGGGGAGTGAGAAGGGGGGGAGTGAGAAGGGGGGGGATAGGGGGTGATAGGGGGGGGAAGAGAGAGGGGGTGATAGGGGGGAAGAGAGAGGGGGGTGATAGGGGGGAAAGAGAGAGAGGGGGTGATAGGGGGGAAGAGAGAGGGGGTGATAGGGGGGAAGAGAGGAGAGAGGGGGTGATAGGGGGTGATAGGGGGAAGAGAGAGGGGGTGATAGGGGGGAGTGTGAGAGGGGGGGGTGAGAGGGGGTGGCAGGGGCGGACTGGCCAGGTGGCAGTGTATTGCCCTCATTTAGGGCCACCCCCCACCGATATGGGCCAGCCAGCTTTACTTTGCGGCCGCAGCTGCAGAATAGCAGGCGACATGGCTGACATGCAGGTGAGAGCTCAACACCTCCTACAGCAAATCTGGCACCCACCCCCTGCTCCTCAAAACCTCCGACACAGCACCCCCCTCACCTAGGGCTGGGCAGGACAATTCTCCGGTATTAAAAGCACCAGCCCACCCTGGGTGAGAGGGGAAGTGAGGGGGGTGTAGAAGGAGTGAGGGGGGGGAAGAGAGGGGGAGAGAGAGAGGGGGTGAAGCGTGTTGGACAGTGGTAAGGCACTCAGGTCTTACTGAATGGTTTAGCCATCTGAATTTCACTTTTTACACTTAAAATGTTCTTCTATGACTGACATACAAGGGTGGTCAATTTGTCAGCAGCTGGAGAATTCAAGTGAGGGTATTTTATATTTCCTTGCCGGTGTTGGGTTTATTGTATTACACACATTATCTTACAATAATTTAATAATGTTTGATGAGTTTATCCTTTAGTGATTTAGCAATGAATTTGCTTCACTCCTTATCTATTTTTCTGTGATCCGATTTTCATTTTACCATAAAATATAAAGTTTTAGCCAAAATTAAAAACTTACAGAAGTTCCAGCAGAGCAGAGCGGTGATGATGACGGCCGCCGCCAGGAGGATGATTGTCGCGGTTATACAGATCACCTTTTTCCTACCTGAAAGATAAAGTAATCACTCAAATGCTCTAATAAATAAAATGATACAAATACTTTACAAGCAATGTGTACTAACTAGATGGTGCCTGATTCTAACGCATCGGGTATTCTAGAATATGGATGTAATTTATTTATGAAGATTTAAGAATAATGCAAAGGGAAGCTGGGTTTAAATCCCGCGCCAATTCATTGTCATACTGCGCCTGTCGCTGATTGGTGGCGGGGGGCTGGAGCAACCAATTAGCAATGTGGGATTTCCATAACAGACAGAATTAAATGATTATATAGTAGATACTGCAGCGGTGCCTGTGTGCGACGGTGCCTGTGTGATTCACAGGTAAGGCTGGCTTCACATTAGCGTTTGTGTCTGCATGCTGATGGCATGCAGACACAAACGCTGTCAAAAGCAGGGACACTTTGATGTGTCCGCAGCGGATAATGTCCGCCTGCGGACACATCACTAGGGAGCCCGGCAGCCAATCGGCGCTGTCCGGGGGGGGCCGGGGGCGGAGATCAGCGCCGGAGATCTCCGCCCCCCGGCCGCCGGTAAGCTCCGGGACATGTCGGCGGGGAGAACAGCTGATGTGAGAGCGGTTTGAATCTTCCCGCGCCGACACTGAGAGGAGATGTCGGCGCGGGAAGATTCAAACAGCTCTCAGATCAGCTGTTCTCCCGCCGACATCGCTAGGAGATTACAGGCGGCGGGGAGAAGGAGGACAGCAGAGCCTCAGCTGATCTCCCGGTGGCCGTCGGTGAGCTCCTGTGACATCACCGGCGGCCACCGGGAGATTTTTCAATGGGTCCGCAGCGTTCTCCTGCGGTGTCATGCAGAGGGACACTGCGGACCCATTGAAGCCAATGCATTTTTTTGTACGCTTGGGGACGCTTGCTGATTGTCCAAGGTCCCCAAACGCACAAAAAAACCCAACTGGCTGCGTCCGGGTGCGGATGCTGGACACCGGAAGCAGCAGATATCGTCTGCATCCGCACCCGAACGTAGCAAACGCAGGCACCATGCGTTCTATGTTAAACATAGGAACGCAGTGCGCATGCGTTTGACTGCCTATGGG